>JASPKZ010007896.1:0-102468 GCA_030220185.1 Diploptera punctata | reverse complement strand
GCAGATTATTGAAATGGATAAGTACAACATATGCTGTTTTCAAGTTAATTTAAACCACTCTAGAATATCTACAACAATTTAGTGGCAACTCCTTAATGAACAACAGATTGATATAGCATTTATCCAAGAACCATATTTAATTAACAATAAACTGCATGCTTTCCTTTAAAATTTAGAATATTCACAGGTGGAAATCGGAGTAGAAGGGCGGCAATAGTTATTAATAACTAAGAATATGGATGTTACCACGTACATTAGTGAAATTTCAGATGAAGATAGTGTTGTCATTTCACATTACGTATGGCAACAAAACATTCTTTGTGTAAGTATGTACTTCGATGGAATGTGTGATATAAATGAAGATATACAAAAATCGAAAAAATTATAGACCACACCTAATGGCTATGGATTAATAATTTCAGTGGATAGCAATGCTAGAAATAAATTATGGTATGATAAAATTACTAACGAAAGAGGCAGATGCATGGAGGAATTTATTATAGTAAATAATCTACATATTGTAAATGAAAATAATAGTGTGCCAACCTTTGAAACGCAACAAGGAAGAAGTTGGGTAGACTTGACTATTGTCAATAATAAACTGTTTGAAAGATATAAAGGAATGGACCTGTGGAGAGGAAGAAAGTTGCTCTGATCATAAAATATTTCGTTTAAGATAACTAATTGAATACAAAATCTAATATATACGTTTTGAAGGAAAGGGAATGCGATACATAACAAATGGTGGAAATTATGAACAATTTGGCAACACTTTAGTGGAAAAATTTAAATTAAACTTTAATTGTATACACAGCCAGGAAAAAATGGATGAAGAACTAGCTCATAAAGTAAGAAATCATTCAAATCTCAAAATATAATAGACATATATTATAATAGTTATAAAAGAAGCATGTAACGAAACATTTAAAATAAACAGAGGAAATAAACGAAAGATTAGAGGGAAGTCTGTTCACATGGTGGACACCAGAACTAACTGTTATGAGGAAAAGGGTGAATGCATTAAGAAGACGTTGACTCAAAGAACTTACAACAATGAGCAACTGAGGGAAAGTCAGAAGAAACTATACATGGAATTGCAACAAGCAGTATCAAACAAAAATAAATACTGAAAAACTAAAATCATGGAAAGAATTTTGTAGTGCGAGACTGACGGATCAAATCCATGGACATCAGTATACAAGATTGTGGCTAGAAACTGAAAGGGAACAATACCCTCACTACACTAAGAAAGGAAGATGGAACATACACCGTAGATACTTCTGACACATTGCAATATATGTTAAAACACTTTTCTTCCCGCAGACAGTGAGCAGGATGACACTGAGAGACACAAACCAATTAAGAAGACTTACAACAGAACCTATGAATACACCGGAGGACATAGAATTCACAACTGCAGAAATATTAACATATTGCAGAATTTCAATCCGAGAAAATCGCCTGGAGAAGACGGAATAACTAGTGATATCTTATTGTTTGCTTTCAGAACTGTTCCCTGCTTTCTTCACTGCATTATACAATAAGTGTCTCAGTGATAGTATATTTCCTATAAGATGGAAGCGATCGGTGATAATTCCAATAATTAAGCATGGTAAAACAGAAACTCACAGCGTTACAAAATATCGTCCAATAAGCTTGTTGAATATACATGGAAAAATCTTCGAGAAATTGATGATAAATAGGATTGAACATCACATAAATTCAAGAAAACTTTTTAATGTAAGACAGTTTGGATTTATGGCCCAAAAAAGTACGGTGGATGCAGCTATGGAAATGAAAAGCTTTGTCAAACGTAATTTACCGCAATTTGGATACATCGTTCTAGTAAGCCTGGATGTTAAAGGTGCATTTGACGCTGCGTGGTGGCCTACCATTTTAAATAACCTAAGAGAAATGGAATGTCCAAGTAACTTATATAGACTATGTCAGGATTATTTAAAAAATAGAACAGCAAGCCTATCGTCAAATGAATATCAAACAGAAAAACAAGTTGAGAAGGGCTGTCCACAAGGATCTTGTTGCGGACCAGGTCTATGGAATGTTTTATATAATTCCATGCTTAACTTACAATTCACACAAAGAACAGAGGTAATTGCCTTTGCTGATGATATCCTCATCATGACAAAAGGGAAGAGTAAATTAGACATAGGAAATTATTGTAATCAGGATTTTAAAGAAAATTGAATTATGGGCTAATGAAAATAAAATAAACTTTAATGACTCCAAATCGAAAGTTCTGATGATAACCAGGAAAAAGAAAAGAAACAATGAATCTATAAACATTTATCTTAATAACAAAACGCTAGAACAAGTAGATACACTAAAGTATCTTGGAATTTACGTTGACAAAAAAATTAGATTTAATCATCATATTAATCAAATCCATGATAAAACAATAAGTATATTTCACACATTATCGAAAGCAGCAAAATAAAGTGGGGTATTGGAAATAAAGCACTACATACAATTTATATGGGCGCTATACAACCGATTCTGACATACGGAGCTCCAGTGTGGGGAGACGCCTTACAAATTAAAACTAATTTAACAAAAATTCAGAGAGTTCAGAGATTATTCAACATAAAAATTACGAAGGCATACAGAACAATTTCATATGAAGCTTCTTGCGTTTTGGCTGGTATTCAGCCTATTGATATAACAATACAAGGAATAATCAAACAGTATGATTCTATACATGGAGATGTAAATTATGATGCACCCTTAACACCAAGTGATTGGATGCATCCTGCACAAATACCCCAAATACAAGAGGCTAAGGAAGGTACAAATTATTTTCTACAAATTTACACAGATGGCAGTAAAAAGGAAGAAAATGTCGGAGCCGCAGCAGTGATATACAAATTTGACAATATTTTTTTAAATCTCAAATATAGACTTGGTGGAAATTGTTCAAATAATCAGGCCGAACAACTAGCTGTATTGAAAGCTCTACAAGAAATACAGAATATAAGTAACACTTCGGGTGAAGAGAAGACTGCAGCTATATATTCTGATAGTAAAGTTGCCCTAGCCCTTTTCCAGAAAAATAGCAAACATAATAGCATAGTTGAGGACATTCTAAAAAACGATAAAAAATTTAGAACAGAAACAATGGACAATTCATTTTAAATGGGTGAAAGCACATATAGGTGATATTGGAAATGAGTATGCCGATGAGCTTGCAAAGGAGGCAGCAAAAGAACCTAAATCTGCATGTAATATATAACAAGATTCCAAAATCACTAATAAAGTGTAGAATAAGAGAAAACGGACACCAGCTGTGGCAGAATAGGTGGAATGCAACAAATAAGGGTGCTCAATGCAGACTATTCTCCCATATATCAAAGAAAGACTTAACATTAAAATTCCTATAACACTGCAGTTTACTGCATTGATATCAGGCCATGGTAAAACAAATGACTACTTACATAGATTCCATATTATAGATAACCCGGGATGTTGCATGTGGCTGCCCGCGACAAACTGCGAATCATATGATTTACTTGTGTAAAGAATTTCGGCAGCAGAGAACTACCTTAATAGCAGACATATATAAAAATGGAGGGAACTGGCCGGTTACTAACAACGAATTAGTAACTAAACATCTAAAACAATTTTGTAAATTTATAAACTCTATGAACTTATAGTTAATAAGGTGTTGTAAAATAATGCATGTAATACTGCTCTGCAGTGGGGCATGTTGATTGATTTTCAATAAATTAAAAAAAAATACATACATACATACATACATACATACATACATACATACATACATACATACATACATACATACATACATACATACATACATACATACATACATACATACATACATACATACATACATACATACATACATACATACATACATACATCTACATACATACATACATACATACATACAATACATACATACATACATACATACATACATACATACATACATACATACATACATACATACATACATAAAGACATGTACACCCCCCCCCCTACATACATGACTGCCTGCCTTATGCCTGCATGCCTTATCTATCTATCTATCTATCTATCTATATATCTATTTATCTATCTATCTATCTATCTATCTATCTATCTATCTAGGGCATTACAGGGACTCAAATCTTTCCAACTCCTTTAAAAAATGTTCAACTAAAAATGTATAAAACAGTTATTCTCCCAGTTATATTATATGGATGCGAAACATGGACTTTAAGGGAGGAAAGGAGATTATGTGTATTTAAGAATAAAGTTCATAGGAAACTTTTTGGGCCAAAAACAGATGAACAGACAGGTGAATGGAGAAAACTTCATAATAGTGGGCTGCATGATAGGAAGCCAGATATAATAAGAACAGTTACGTCTCGTAGGCTGCGATGGGCAGGACATGTAGCACGTATGGGGGATGACAGAGGAGCATGGAATATTCTAGTAGCAAAACCACAAGGAAAGTGCCCAGTTGGTAGACCAAGAATGAGGTGGTAGAATAAAATTAACTATGATTTCAGGGAAGTAGATTATACAGGATTGATTGGAAAATATTAGCTGAGGATAGGATTGTATGGAGAGCTTATGTCCGCGCTGCTATGAACCTACAGGTTCGATAGTGCCAGTAGTTAGTTAATTAGTTAGGATTAATTAAATTATATGGTATACACTGCGACGAACCAAACATGGCGGTTGCTAGAGTCAATTTCGAATTTCAGGTAAACCCCTATTTCTAACTGTTATATTTCGGAATTTAGATAATACCTACCCTAACTTGGTTTGTTTTAATAGGACATATTGAGTTTCGTTGTAAAACACAGTTCTATTATAAGATTTAATGTGGTCCTACTAACAAAAATATCTTTAACGAAAATATACTTTATGAAATTATTTTATATCTTTGGGTTAATATTTTTAATTGGAAACTTAACAAAAATTGAGACTTTGTGCCACAGTACCACCCACATAAATTCAAATAAAAACAATTAATTGTTGCAGAATGTGAATAATTATCCGAGGGAAATATTTAAGTGGCCCTATGTTGATATATTGTTCCCTAAAAAACGTGAGAAATGCATTAAAACGAACTAAAAACTTGAGCTCACAGTAACCTAAAATCGCCATATTTACAAGGTAAAATATGTATCAGTCATTCCTCAAAGTGTAGACTACATATTATCACTAGAGTTAGGAATTTTAGGTGCAAAATTTTGGTGAACAATGTGCAAAAAAGGTGCTTTAATTTAGCAGAAAAATGTGCAAAAAAGGTGCAATTTTTAAAATAAAAGTTGCAAATTTCCCATGTAAATAATAATTAAAGATTACAAAAACCAATTACAACAAGTAACTAAGGACACAAAATTCACGCATGTTGTCTTATATTAAAGAGTCTGTGTAAGACAAGTCCCAGAACATTATGTTATTTAAATCATAAGTCCAGAAAACTGTTAAAGCAGATATTATTTAACAACTCAATGTTTTTTTCAGTGAGGCTGCACCTTCGGTCATTAAGTAAATACTTGTATGTTATAAAGGAACGTTCCACATCAACAGATACAAGTGGTGCGTGTTATGTTAGCAGTCCGTAATTAAAATCCTTATTTGTTGCAACGTCCTCCACATCAGGGTTCTTGGCTAAGCTCTGCTCTAGCTTCTGTTTTCCAATCCCCTCCAGTGCTATCTTGACATCCATTAAAATAGCCCATTGTGAATCTTTCTCAAGACACTGCTCCTCCAATCTTGTAATGACAGTTGTCAAAAAAGAGTAACATTGCAGAATAAGAAGTTCATCTTGCAACTTCTGTTTACCTGATAGTTCTCTGGCCTTTTTTACAGCTGAAGAATAATTTGGTATTCATACAAGAAATCGGACATAGCCTTAAAATTGTTACCGCAGCCTTCAGCCAAGTACCCCATCTAGCGAGAACCGGGGAAATTGGAAGAGGAAGTCCGGTAACTTCTACATACTTTTGTATCCTAGCAGGAGCCTTTCAGCAACTTGTTAATGCAAGACAAAAATTCATTTGCATATGAATATTCATCTTTTATTGCCTCACAAACTCGATGCAATGCATGTGCAATACAGGTGACATGTTTTAGATTAGAGTACATAGGTTTGAGGTTAGCAATGGCCAATAACATGTAAGGTGCTTGGTCTGTAAGTACTAGCCACACTCGATCATATTGTATTTCATCAGGCCACAGCACAAAACACGCATTGTTGAAACTTTGCATCACACTGGCATTGTCTGTTTTGTTCAGAAAATAGGTTTTCAACAACATGGGTTTCACTTACTTTCCATTTAGAGGTGCTATTAAAATGTTTAGAACATATCTCAACGGTCTATCAGTGGTTTCATCTAATACGAAATATACTGGATTTTCACCTACTACTTGCCTGACCTGTTTTAATTTTTCTTCATGCAGAGGTTGAAGGTATGATTTTCGTAAGGTACCCTCATCTGGGACAGACTTCCCAGTATATTTCTCCAAATATGATTTCATAATAGGGTTGTTAAGCTTGGAAAGAGGAATACCACATGCCACGAATGTCTTTGCTGTATCATTAAAAACTTCATTTTTATTTATTGAACTTGATGAAGCCAATGCTTCGCCAATAAACTGTGTGGGGGTTACGAAACCACGCATCTACTACCATTTGTAGGTAAGTGAACCACACTACGCTACTGCTACCATTAGTTGGTTTAGAAAGCAAACCACGCTCAGCGTAACACTTGTCCGGGATCGGGCTTTGTAATTTGCTGCATTTATTAATGTGGTCCTGATATTCGAAGAAGTTATCTGTAAGAAAGCAGCTTGCCTCGGGCCCATGAAATACAGCTATTAATTCATCTTTCTTTTCCTGATGAACATATATACATATATAGATACAGATTATTAAAAGCATACAGTGAGTGATTTTTGTATAGGAGAGTGAACAACTACTTATACTTGAATAATAACAGAGGGGCGTTGCTTAAAAAAGATAACCTTTTAATATAAACAAGTTGGTTTTAAATAAAACAATAAATTAATAACAAAAGATGATTCTTGATCAAACGACCAAGCATAGCTGTAAAAATAACTGAATAAATAACATACCATACATAATACCACACTCACACACGTGTCCAAGCTTTAGGAATCACTTCTTCCGTACATTGCTGGACTAACTCAAAACAGACCTCTTCTCGGCCTCAATCAACTTGTCTATATAGACCACCATATTAACGTTCCAGTCGCATGGTGGGCTGGAACTGGATTCCACCTTTTGAATCCGTCTTCAAATAACCAAACGCCGGTTGCTAGGCTGATCGAATGATGATGTTCGGTAAGAGTACAATGTATATAAAGGTTCGCAAGTAGACGGATATGCGCCGTAGAGATGCGCGGCGGAAAGGATGAAAAGGGGAGGGGTAGGCACAAGGAACACAGGACATTGGCATATTTCATAAATGTTCTGTAGTAGGGAGGAGAACAGAGATACCATACTGAACCGCAGAAAGGCACTTTCGGTTCAATAACTCCCTCTGCGCCCTCCGGGTAAAAAGAAGACAGTCCATAAATTTCAAAATAATGTCCGGTAGAACAATCCCACGTTGGGAGGGGCACCTCAACACTATCAGATTCCAGCGGTAAACTTCTACACAAATCTTCATCGTCCCCAAAATCACAGTCACTACACTCGCTTCCATGTTGACTATACAGGTGCTGAAACTTAATTCCATCTGGATTCAGTCGCCCTAGTACAACTCTGCGGTGTTCCCGGTGAAGAACAGGGTGACGATACCATAATTGGATTGCCGGATCGCAATCCCGCTCCACCGCTATCCAGGAATCTGTAGTTCTAGAGCCACCATGTCGGTCAGCTGGGCACTCGGGGGTCGGCCGGATCCACCAAGCGCTCGACTGCCGAACATTCCAGGCTGCGTCGTAATGCCAATGTTAAGGAAGGGTAAACTGAAACAAAAAACAGGCGAAGACAGGAAAACGGAACCTCAGACATACTAGTTCAGCATGGTGACATAATACAAAATATTTCGTAATAAACATCTAGTTTAACATACAGATATTTTCACAACAAACATGCTTGGATTCACTTCATTACAGAACATAGTTTAACTTGACTGACATGTTGTTTTTAACAACGTGGCCATGGACGCTTACTAACTTCTAGTTACCCTCATTTTAGAATTTAGCCTGCGTCTCATTAGCAAAACCTGGACCACGTATACTGAAACTCACTCTAGTAGCTCCGCAACCAAAAGGTTGACTCAATCAGCTCATATACCAATATACATAAGTAGCTTTCTTAATATCCCAAACAAATATACAAACAAACTACGTAGAAACAACTAAGATCGACACTCTCTAGCAAGATGTCCAAAACGCTGACATTTCCAACATTGTAAATTACTTTAACTGCGCTGTCTACAATAAACTTACGCTTTACTAATGTTTGTTCAGCCGGGGAGAGAGAATTCATATGAATTTTAAGTCGCTGACGTAATATATTTACATCGCCTTCAACCTCAATACCTAGTAAGCTCAACTCTCGAACGAGATTGTCTTTTGATATTACATCTATCCAACTAGGCATGTTTACAAAGTACAATGAACAAAAGATGTAAACAACTATAAGCGAACGTAGTTTAGTATGCATAAGACACTCTCGGTTTACGTATAAAGAAAGATGAGTCAATATCATTTACGTGAAATAATACAAACGCGTAAATAAATGCTTTTCAATAACTTTAACATAGATACCAAGTATCGAAAACAAATAGTTATCCGCAGGGTAATATCTCTAAAAAAATGTCGACTTTCTAATTCCAAACTTCATTTACGACCATACAGAGTCTATACCCTTGTCTTGGCACTTGAAACCAAAACTCCGAAACTTGAGTAGAAAATTTTAAATCGATACTACTAGAACCACTGTTAATAGAGTACAGCATATATTTCAAAGCTGAAAGATACAAAACCACACGCTCTGCACACCATTTGTGGGGGTTACGAAACCACGCATCTACTACCATTTGTAGGTAAGTGAACCACACTACGCTACTGCTACCATTAGTGGGTTTAGAAAGCAAACCACGCTCAGCGTAACACTTGTCCGGGATCGGGCTTTGTAATTTGCTGCATTTGTTAATGTGGTCCTGATATTCGAAGAAGTTATCTGTAAGAAAGCAGCTTGCCTCGGGCCCATGAAAGGCAGCTATTAATTCATCTTTCTTTTCCTGATGAACATATATACATATATAGATACAGATTATTAAAAGCATACAGTGAGTGATTTTTGTATAGGAGAGTGAACAACTACTTATACTTGAATAATAACAGAGGGGCGTTGCTTAAAAAAGATAACCTTTTAATATAAACAAGTTGGTTTTAAATGAAACAATAAATTAATAACAAAAGATGATTCTTGATCAAACGACCAAGCATAGCTGTAAAAATAACTGAATAAATAACATACCATACATAATACCACACTCACACACGTGTCCAAGCTTTAGGAATCACTTCTTCCGTACATTGCTGGACTAACTCAAAACAGACCTCTTCTCGGCCTCAATCAACTTGTCTATATAGACCACCATATTAACGTTCCAGTCGCATGGTGGGCTGGAACTGGATTCCACCTTTTGAATCCGTCTTCAAATAACCAAACGCCGGTTACTAGGCTGATCGAATGATGATGTTCGGTAAGAATACAATGTATATAAAGGTTCGCAAGTAGAGGGGATATGCGCCGTAGAGATGCGCGGCGGAAAGGATGAAAAGGGGAGGGGTAGGCACAAGGAACACAGGACATTGGCATATTTCATAAATGTTCTGTAGTAGGGAGGAGAACAAAGATACCATACTGAACCGCAGAAAGGCACTTTCGGTTCAACTGTTGTCGCACTACACCTTTACTGCTTCGTTGTTCCTTATTTTTCACGTTTTGCACTACTTACATGCTGCGTAACATGAATGCATTGATGTTTTTCATCAATTGTTATTGAAATATCACAAAGAGTGTACCTGATAACAGATCCGTCACTCTGAATTACATCTGTACTAAACTTTTTAACAATATCACCTAGTTTATACGAGTTCACTTTCGGTTTCGGCATACTGTATACTGGTAAATTCAGGAAAATAGACCGCACTAGTGAAATATTATTTTGAACTGAGACATTTATTCACGCACTCAACAACCTTCCTTGCTTGAACAATAGCTTTCGCATAACTGTGGTGCAGTGAGGCGCAAACTAATTTAAAAGCAATAGCCTATGGGATTGCACTGAAGTGGAAGTAATGTGATGTGGACTGATACCACATATCGTTACCAACCCTTGAAATCGTATTTAAATAAATAGTTTTATATATATATTATTTTGGTAATAAAATGTTCCAAAGGAGACAAAAAAGGTTTGAAAAGGTGCAAAATGTGCTTCCATTAAAGAAAAGGTGTAAAAAGGTGCTAGCTTTGAATAAAGGTGCAAAAAGGTGCAACTAAAACACAGTTAGGGACATTTATTTAATGTTTTCTTTGCAATACTAGCTAATTTGGACATTATAGTAACAAAAAAAAAGTGCAGCACCTAAAATTCCTAGCTCTAATTATCATAAAACACTCTAAAACAAGTGAACGCTAATCTAATCTGGTATACCTGAACTAGCCCTTTTTTCATCCCTGACTTGCCCAAACTAATCTGAATACATTAACATGCCCATTTTCTCGAAACAATTATATAATTAAATTTATATTAGTATGATCCACTTAAATTTGAATATATCCGTACCCTAACTTGCTCACTCCTGGGTTAGAATCTCCATATATATGAGTAAATATGTTGGCAATTGGCTCTAGCTAGCGGTAACGTGTGTTTTCGGGTTGACTAACATGACGCTAGCAATCACTTTTTCTCCGATCCAATAATTCACAGGTGGTATCATGGCATAGAATAGCCTAAAATATAAATATTTATCTGTAATAAAAATAAATTAAAAATTTATGTATCTTATTACAAAATAAACACTGTAGCATTTTTCTCCAATAAAATATGTTTCCTCCAATGAGCTGTTGACGATATTTGTTGATTAGTCCTCCGTTACATCTGACTGGTTATACTGACCATGTACAATGAACCTGCAACGCAATTGTGCTGTCAAGGGAGGGAAGGCATACATAACGTCAACATTTCCCTTCAACTCCTCATCCGCCTGCTGTCTCGCCCCACAGTCACCGAGGAAACATGCTTCCAATCAATTGACTCACCAATTAAAGATGCCTGCCGTGAAGAGTATCATAGTGCGCTCTGCAGTAACGTTGGTTAGAATCGCTTTGTGATGGGTATGGCATAAGCATTCGACAACTCTGCAGTGACATTTTGTTTCAAAGTGATGTCGAATATTTAAGTTACTTTATTCATCGACGTTTTTAAGCAAGCAGACATTTTCTGATAGATATTTTTATAGTTATTAAAAGCTTAGATGCTTTGGTGGACTTTGAGGCTAGAAATATAACCTTTCTTTATAAAGGGTCTCCATTTGAAGTTGAATTATTAATATTTTTTAGTAGCATAAAAATAAAACTAGGAATCTGCTCATTCGTCTGAACGTAATAATGGTTTGAGCTGTTACGTCATTCATCGAGATTTAATATCTGTTGGATTTAGAGTGAGCATCTTTTGTCTGTATTTTACAAAATCCTTTCAAATTACATTGTCTGAAAGCTTTCGCTTTAATATTGCCGTTTGAGATATTGTTTTTATCAGCATTTCTTTCATGTACCGTTAGATTGTGAATCATAGCATTACAGTAAAAATAAATAAATAAATAAATCAACTCTTCTTCTTCTTCCTTCCAAGTATTAGGCCAAGGCCTGTTAGGCTCCTATAGAAAATTTTCCCTCCAGCGTTTCATAGGACGGCCCAGTGATCTTCGTCCTCTTGGTATATAATTATAAACAGCTTTGGGGATCCGATTTGAACTCATTCTTTCAAGATGGTGTTTCCAATTTAGTTGGTACTGTTTAATATATTCCAAAAATGGCTTAGTCTTCAATTCTTTTAAGATATCGGTGTTCCTTTTCCGATCGCATCTGGTGTAACCCGCTGTTCTGCGCATGAATCTCATTTCACAAGCCGTTATTTTGATTTCATGTTGTGTTTGTAGTATCCATGCTTCACTACCATAGGTCAACACTGGTCTAGCGAAAGTGTTGTATAAACGTAATCTGGTGTTTTTTTTGTACAAGGGATGGTTTCATAACTTGATTAATAATTCCCAAACTTTTATTATAACTAGTAATTTTTTTAGGGATATCCTTTTCAAAATCAATTAATATAAATAATAATAATAATAATAATAATAATAATAATAATAATAATAATAATAATAATAATAATAATAATAATAATATAATAATAATAACAATAATAAAATAATAATAATAATCCATCCATAGTAATTCTGCCCGAGGGCATTTTCATGCTATGCTTGCAGCTTTACTAGGGAATTGTAAGTGTGGTAGCTTCCCGTTGCTTTCCACACCAGTGATCATGATAATGATAATGCTGCTGCTGCTGATGATGAAGATGATGGCCATATGATTTCGGGAACCGTTTGGGCCTTAAACGTTTCCTGAGATTTGTCTCACAGGTGAGGAAAAACCCCGATAAAAACCTCACCGAGAAAAACTGCCCCGACCAGGGATCGAACCCGGGCCCGCTGCGTGACAAGGTAGCACGCTACATCGAGACCACAGCGGTGGACAATAATAATAATAATAATAATAATAATAATAATAATAATAATAATAATAATAATAATAATAATAATAATAATAATAATAAAAGGTAAAGTTATCGCATTATAGGCTTTAGGAGGTGTATGACGTAGTAGGAGGTTAAGGCGCCCATCTTTCTGGACAATCGGCACTAGATGTCAACTGAGTTGTCAATTCTCCGTGACGGTCTCTTTATCAGGATTGCGGTTCTTTTACGAGTCTGAAGATTTTCAGACTCGGGACCGATGGCTTTAAATCCAGAGAACTTGTCCCTTGGATTTTTCCATCCAAGAGACCCATCATCGACCGCGGCAGAGTTTTTTCCGCGACCCTCGGAACTAGAGACAAGGAATATAACCACCTGTCCACCGTGGCCGACTACGTAGTAGTAGTAGTAATAATAACAATAATGATAATTATAATATAATAATAATAATAATAATAATAATAATAATAATAATAATAATCTTCTTCTTCCGCTTTCCCCCATTTATAGGTTTGCCGTCTTCAGTTTCCATTTATCTCTACCATTCCAATCTACCTCTTCCAAATTCCTATCATCCATTATAGTTCTGACGTAGGTTTTCCATTTCCATCTTGGTCTGCCACGTTTATTTCTTCCAGGGGGTGACCATTGATATATATTTTTTGGCCATCTTTCATTTTCCATTATTTATACATGGCCATACCATTTAAGCGTTTGGTTTTCAATCCTCTTAACAACCGATGTGGTGACATTCATTTCTCTCCAAAGGAATTCATTTCCTATTTTATCCTGTATTGTTTTTTGGAGGCTTCTTCTAAAATAATCAAATTCAACTGTTTTAATTTTATTTTTTTGTACTTCCGTCAAATACCAAGTTTCACTTCCATACGACAAAATATTCTGTATTACGCTCTCATAAATATTCATTTTAATAATGATAATAATAATAATAATAAAAAAAATTAGAATGGAAGAAGAGAGAATACCAAAGAAGATCTTTAATGGAAAGCTAATGGAAGAAGTGGAAGAGGCAGGCCAGCGAACGATGGATAAGAGGAGGGAAGGGAAGCAGGAGGGAAGCGAGCGATGGGGAGGGAGAAGAGGGGGAGACGGAACCGGGGCGACAGCGGGAGGTGGAAGGAGGAAACAGGGGGGGGGAAGAGGCGGAAAAAAGAGAGAAGAAGAAGAAGAATAAGAGAAAGAAGAGTAAGAAGAAGAAACGAAGGACGACGACGACGATAGACGATCAGAGGAAAAGACTAAGAAAAGGAAGATAGAGGAAGAAGAGAAGAAGAATAACGAAAGTAATAATAGTAATTAATAATAAGACTAATAATGAGTAGTAGTAATAATAATAATAAGAATAATAATAAAAACTAATAATAATAAGTAATAGTAATAATAATAATGATAATAGAAATTCATACTACTTTTACTACTACTACTAATAATAATATAATAATAATACTACTAATAATGATACTGTTCGGGTTGTATTTTTGTTTCCGTTGCATCTACTAGCGTAAAGTTCATTACATCCAAGGTTATTAATCACAAAGCTTTGCCCCGGGCCCATAGGAGGCAAAGATTGATTCATCTTTCTTTCCTAAGCACTTAAGCATAAATCAATAATATTTCTCAAAACACCAGAGTAACTTAAAATGAATGTTTTCATTATAATTATTAATCAGGAAAGCTAGACAGAAAAATAAAGGGAGTTAGAAGTGAGTTTAGGTACAGGATTATATCAAACAGCAACATGCACATAAATCACTTGAACATTAAATTGGATAAGTATAAAAATGATGTTTAATATAAACAAGAAAGTCTGAAGTGCCTAGAAAACATAACAAAGATAAACATTTGATCATTCAACAAAAGTAAATAAATAATAATGCTTTTACATGACAAAAAACCATATCATACCTCACACCACATTCATACTAGAGTCCAAGCCAGGGTGGCTTTCCCCGGTCTTCAGGACCAACTCAAACTCCGCCGCTCGCGGCTCCAGACGACCTTGTCAACTTAAAGTTCCCATCCAAAGAATCAATAACTGAATGATAACGTTCTCGCTGTGCATAACGTATTTGAGCGTTCCGAGGTAGAAGGGGAGATGCGCCGCACAAACAGCGCACCAGGAGAGGTAAAAAGGGAGAGTGGGGGTAGATGCATAGAGAAAGGATATTGGCATAGTTCACGAATCTTACTGTCCAGGGAGGATTACGACACTACAGTAGTGAACCGAAAATCACACTTTCGGTTCAATACTACTACTACTACTACTAATAATAATATTAATAATAATAATAATAATAATAATACTAATAATAATAATAATACTAATAATAGTAATAATAATAATAATATTAATAGAAATAATAATAATACTAATAATAGTAATAATAATAATAATAATAGAACTAATAATAATACTAATAATAGTAATAATAATAATAATAATAGAAATAATACTAATACTAATAATAGTAATAATAATAATAATAGAACTAATAATAATACTAATAATAGTAGTAATAATATAATTAAATAATAATAATAATAATAATAATAATAATAATCATAATAGAAATAATAATATTACTACTACTACTACTACTACTAATAATAATAATATTACTAATAATAATAATACTACTAATAATGATACTAATAATAATAATACTAATAATACTAATAATAATAATAATAATAATAATAATAATAATAATAATAGAGTTAAGGCTTGATCCATTTCTGTGGTATCGGGGTAGTGTGATTGTCTCGTATGCAGTGGGTCCGGATTCGATCCCCGATCGCGATACGTTTTTTTCCCGCTCTCCTGTAAGGCAAATTTCAAGAAACTTTGAGGTCAAACAGTCCCCCTAAAATTTATCATTTGGCCTTAATAATCATCATTATTATATTTACTACATATAATATTAATGGGTGAGTAAATGACGTGTTTTGTCTTAAATGTTCATGTTGTCTTGGAGGAGGCCCTAGATTAAGGTAATAAGTCATTTGGGGAAGTCCTCCATGTGCTCGTGTGGTCAAAATAAGTATGTATGTGATCCAATGTATAAATTCCTTTCTCAGCACGTCGTGCCACTATACGCGTCGGGTGCTGTGGGGCATGTAAACTTACTTATAAGGTGATAGGTTAAACTAAGATGATGTAATTAGATTAAACTGATTTCTTTAGAATACACACACACACACACACACACACACACACACACACACACACATATATATATATATATATATATATATATATATATATATATATGATCAGATTTTAATAGCAAAAACAGAGGACGAACTACAAAGAATGCTATATAAACTAAATGAAATATCAGAAAGATACAACATGGAAATATCCTCACAAAAATAAAAAAAACAATGACCTTCAAGGGCGCTCATCCAGTTCGGACAAAGATAATATTAGAAAATAAATCAATAGAACAAGTGGTAAGATATAACTTCCTAGGTTGCGAAATATCATACACAGCGGAAACAGATATAAATAACAAACTAAATAAGTTTAATTATACAACAGGTACACTAAAAAGAACTTCGAGAAATAAAGCCAGGAAAGACTCTATAATGAAATTATACAAGACAATAGCAGTGCCTACTATTACTTATGGTCCCGAAACATGGACAGTGTCAACACAACAATCTGTCAGAATACAAGCTGCTGAAATGAAATTCCTCAGACCAATAGCGGGATATCAAAGAACAGACAAAAAACATAACACAGAAATAAGACAACTAAAAGTAGAGGAATTAAACACAACAGTAGAGAAATACAGAACAAACTGGAAAGAACACTTGGCAAGGATGAGTGAGAATAGAATACCAAAAGCAACATACAACTATTCACCACGAGGAAGAAGAAGTTTGGGAAGACCAAGGAAAAGATGGAAAGAACAGCACATTGGAGCCGGAACAGGCTAGAAAATAAGCCTAAACCGTGAAGAAGAAGAATATGTATATAATAACTTTATTTTACCCGACAGATGTAAAGATTTTAAGGACTTGTGTACTACCACTCAACCGGGTTAAATAAATACAAAATTTACTGTTACATCTAAATTACAATAAACAAAATTATTACATAATATATCTACAATACAACTATTATTTACAGTATATTTTGATTTACTATAGATTTAACGAATGAAATATAAAATGTACAAGATAGAAACATGAGAAAAAATACTATTAATGACAGAATAAATGTAGTTCTGGAGCAAAATTAATTACTTAGCAACAAGTAATTATATAAAAGTGTCAAGTGTGTCAAGTGTGCAGCAACGTCTGATATCTTGAAGGGAAAAATCCACTTGATGGTTTATATTCACAATTGGACCCTGTAAAACCATTAGGTGTAGAGTTCACCTAAAGTGAAAATTTAAAAATCGCTGTAGCGGTCACATTTTTCGATTTTTCACAACGAAACTCAGTATATCCCATTAAAATAAACCGAGATAGGGATTGTCCAAAATAAGCGAAATCCGACAATTAGAAATGGAGGTTTAATTGAAATCCGAAGTTAAAAAATGCCTAAACGATTGGACCGATTTTGATTAAATTTTTTGTGTGTTTGAGTGGACTCTTGGATGTTTTAGACCCTGTAGGTGGCGCTGCGATCGGGTTATATGATTTTTTATGTCATTTGTGTAGTCATCTGCAGATGGCAGTGAGTTTTCATGCGAGCTTACTAATAGTGAATTTTATGGTAAAAAGGTAATTTATATTTTTATCGCCGGCCATGACACAAGAATTCTACGTTTGGACAGGACAACGACTGCCGGGTACTCTAGTATATATATATATATATATATATATATATATATATAAAGTAAAGTAAAGTGATCCCTCAACAGGCCCGGAGACCCTTGGGGTAGTAGGAGGTTAAGGCTCCCACTTTTTCTAGAGAATCTGCAGTTTGCGTTATCCGGGTTGTCAGCTCTGCGTGACGGCCGCCTTTACCCCCAGAACAAGCGTCTGGTACTCATTTACGTTAGAGGGTGAGTCGACCCCAGGGCCATAGTGCCGCCAGAGGGTTTGGGTCAGTTTAAAAATCCTGACCCCAACGGGACTTGAACCCTCGACCCTCCGGCTTGTAGCTCAGTGCCTTAACCACTACGCTACGGCGTGCCCCATATATATATGGTATGATAAGAAAATAAATGCCTGGACGCGATTCGAACCCGGATCTCTGAGTCTGTACCTCAGTGTGATATCCATTACACCACCAGGCGAATCCAATCCAAACACCTATTTTTCTTATATATGTATTATATTCTCCATTATTACTAGATGTCGCGAGAACTCGGTCTTCACTGCCATCTAGTAGCTGACTATAACAAGTAAGCAAATTAAAGAGAATATTTTTACTTTATAGCAGTGACGCTTTATAGATGATATAATTAATGTTAAATATTTAATTATATCATGTATATATTTGCTAAATACACTATAATTAATAAGAATGTAATAATTATATCTCGTAATTAGAATGAGAGATGTAATTTTCATTAGGAGATTCTCTTTACTCCTGTACACAACCGACTTGCCTTAATGGAATCCTAGTTGTACTACAGTTCTATACATTTTCAGACCTTGTACGTATAAAGTGTAAATGGATAAGTGTTTGAGATCTGAAAACTTTTAGCAACTGAAATCCTAAGTTTCTATCGCAGCTGCTGTTATTACCAACATAGCCACAAGAAATTCTAGAAAACTCTTTCACAACTCTGCCCTTCAGCTAGATTGTTACTGACGTCAGTGTTTCATATTAAATTTCACTTTAAAAGACGCATGACCCGTGACATGTTGTTAGCTGTAAGAGTTTCAACTTCTGAATTCTGTTTAAAACACGTTCTTTGTTATTTGCGCTAAATTCAATTTTCAGAACTGCATTCTGCATTGCAATATAATACCTTATAATAATAATTTTCTTCGTTAATAGGAATTTCTCAACAATACAGTAGTTTTCCTAGAACCCATTGTAAATTCACTCCTCCATGAATCACTATTCTCTGCATCACTCTCTGTTAATCCTCTCGACACCACACTCCTATTCATTCCTTCAATCACTGTTTTCTTTTGGTTTCCCCTTTCTTCTGCTGCCCTCCGCTTCAAAATTTAATATCTTAGGTATTCCGTCATCTGACATCCTCTTTACTTGGCCAAACCATTTCAGTCTTCTTTCTTCAATAACTTGTACAATATTTTTTTGAACGTCCATTATTTCTCTGATTTTAATATTTCTAACTTTGTCTCGTCTTGAATTTCTAGAAACCCTCTTCCACTCTTCCAAAAGTCCACCTCTGTCACAAATAGTTTATGGGCTTGCTCTCTGCTTCATGTCCACGTTTCATTATCATACAATAGTATACTCTATAATAATAATAATAATAATAATAATAATAATAATAATAATAATAATAATAATAATAATAATAATAATAATAATAATAATAATAATAATAATAATAATAATAATAATAATAATATAATAATAATAATAATAATAATAATAATAATAATAATAATAATATAATAATAATAATAATAATAATAATAATAATAATAATAATAATAATAATAATAATGATAATGATGATAATGACGATAATGACAATAATGACGATAATAATGACGATAATGATAATAATGATGATAATGACGATAATGACAATAATGACGATAATGATAATAATGATAATGATAATAATGATAATGATAATAATGATAATGATAATAATGATAATGATAATAATAATGATAATGATGATAATAATATGATGATATGATGATAATAATAATATGATGATATGATGATAATAATAATATGATGATAATGATAATAAAATTATGATGATAACGATCATAATAAAATAATGATGATAATAAAATAATGATGATGATAATAAAATAATAATGCTGATAATAAAATAATAATGATGATAATAAAATAATGATGATAATAAAATAATAATAATGATAATGATGATAATAAAATAATAATAATGATAATGATGATAATAAAATAATAATAATGATGGTGATGATAATAAAATAATAATAATGATGGTGATGATGATGATGATGATGATGATGAATATGATGGCGGTGGCGGCGGCGGTAGTGGTGGTGATGATGATGGAGTCCACCGCTGTGGTCTCGAGGTAGGGTGATGCCTTGTTTCCTAGGTGAGGTTTTTATGGGGGTTTTTCCTCACCTGTGAGACAAATGTCAAGAAACTTCAAGGTCTAAACGATCCCCGAACATCATATGGCCTACGTAACCTCGCCTTCCATGCGCCCCAACCTCAGAGGTGGGTTACAATTACGCCAATGCCAGGAGAGAACACCAGAAATGTCCAAAGGAAAAACTGGGACATTAAATATATAATGATAATGATGATGATGATGATGATGATAATAATAAAAAGAGATAATTAAGAGGCGGATCCTATGACGTGTCATGCATTTTTTAAACCTTTATTTTCAGTTTCGTGAAATGGTGAAAATTTAATGAATTTTACTGTATATTGCAAAGCATATTTCTCTGTTTTAGATTTTTGGTCATATTTGTTCTAATTTATGTAATCAAGTAATATTTTAGTCATATTTTGGGGATTTTTATAAGTCGTAAGCCAAGTTTAAATAACCTACATACTATACATAGAAGACTATACATAATGTACCTATGTATGCAAGTCGCAAATTGCATGGCCAATTTTTCGAAGGTCGCATTTTATTCTTGGAAATTCTGAACTGTTCATCTTAAAAATATGTTGTCTGAGTCCTCCGAGAACCTCCATCCCGTTTTCCAATCTCCTACTTATTACCTCATTCCTTACCTTATCCTTACGTCACTGCCTGCGTCACCGGGCAACTATCTACTTTATATAAGCGTGAGCCATACTTGCACGAGCCGATACCATTTATGTTTAGCTTCGGGTGAAAGGGCCTTGTCGGCTCTTTTCACCAAAATATGCAGTGACTAAGAAGACATTTTGTTGGAATGTATGAAGATTTATATATGTATGTATGAGTGTATTCTTAGGTTATATTGTTTCGTTGTATTAATGCAGGGCTGTTCCACACTTTATATTTGTATATTTATTAACATTTGTCAACGCCGCAAACTTATTGTAAAATTATGTTCATTCTAAATTTGTTCAATTTAATCGTAATGAATTCACATTTTTATTTAAAAAATGCAATTCAGTGTTGATCTAAGAACTTTCTGTAATATTAGCTTAGTATACAGTCTAGTTCCCAGTATTAAGGTCGCTATGAGTGTACTTAATGTTCACTTAAATCATTGCCTTTCAAGTTTACTGCATTTATGTCTAGAATTAGCTTCTTTATTATTACTTATTTTTGCAAATGCTCCAGGATCTCTTTCGACATTCCTGGTGTTCTCTCCTGGCACGGTGTAATTATAACACACTTCTGAGGTTGGGGCGCCTGGAAGGCGGGGTTACGTTGCCCTGATGATATGATGGGTGATGATAGTGGTGCGCCAGGAGTCCCTAATCCTAAGCTTAATCTAAGATGAATGATAATGATTGCGATGGCCATATGCTTTCGGGGACTGTTTGAGTCTTGATATTTTCCTGACATTTGTCGTACAGGTGAGGAAAAACCCCGATATAAACCTCACCCAGAAAAACTGTCCCGACCGGGGATCGAACCCGGGCTCGCTGTGTGACAAGGCAGCACGCTACCTTGAGACCACAGCGGTGAACAGCTCCTTTATCATTGTAGCCAGGATTCTATTTAACTACGTAAGTTTATTTAATCGTGTGGTTCATCAATGTGCACTTAGCGACAAAAAGAATGGGCCGACTCTTGATCTCGAATATTTTAAGTTCCAACGCGCGATTCACACGAGTAAATTAATTGCACAGTAGAGCTAAAATAAGTTTCCCTTCTTCCTTTGAATAATTTTCTTTCAAGCGCAATTAACTCAGTGCTTAGTGACTTGATTCGCATGCAAAAGATCACAGGTTCGATTCCCGACGAGGTTAATTTTTTAATTGTTAAAATGCTTTCTATTTTATTCTGTCTGGCCATTCTTAAAGAAGAAACTTACTAACTCTTTGGAAGTGTTACTATTACTATTACTATTATTATTATTATTATTATTATTATTATTATTATTATTATTATTATTAATTAATTAATTTATAAACAGGTTAACAATGTAATAAAACATCTTCCTGTGCCCAAAGCTTTTTAAATTTTTATCTTCTTTCTCCATTCTTCTCTGCCTTCACATTCCAGTTCTTCCAGACCTAGTTTCCTCACACCTCTTCTTACATCATCCATCAATTTAAATCTAGCTGGACCTCGCTTTCCGCTCCCAGGTAGAATCCATTCGAAAGCTTGTGTAGGTAATCTTTTCTTTGGCATTCTATGTATATTACCGTACCATTTCAGTGTCTGTATCTCACAAAATCTAATATTGAATTTTGGACTTTTATTTGTTGTCTGATGATTGTACTTCTGATTTTTTTCAATTTAGAATGTATAGTTGAGTTGGATAGTTATCCATTTCAGTAGACATAAGCTTTAAACTCAAGTTTTTATTCAACTGCCAAGTTTCTACACCGTATGTTAGCGTGCTTCAAATTATGGATTTATAAATTTCAAATTTTGTATCCATTCATATTTTCTTATCCCACAAAACGCCGTTTAACATTGTTGTTACTAATCTGCCTTTTTGAATTCTATATTTCATGTAAATTTCTTGGGTACATTTTGAGTTAATTTTGATCCCCAGTTAATTTCATTCTTCACATCCTTTGATACATCCAATTATTAATAATACAATTATTATTATTATTATTATTATTGTTATTATTATTATTATAAAGCGAAATTGAAGACAAATCATTGGTGCCGGAAAAATGTATAATATTGTAAAACCAGAAATATATATTTATTATTATTATTATTATTATTATTATTATTATTATTATTATTATAGCATGAAAAATGCTATGATTGCTATGAAGGACCTGCCCTCGGGCAGAATTACTATGGATGGATGAATAGAATAATAAAACCCTCTCAAGTACAGATTCATATACGACTGAAAATATCTATAAAACTTTTGCAGTGCTCACATTGAGCAAATGGGCTATAAAGAAAAAGGACAGATCAGCAGAGATGAAATTCATTGAAAAGAACAGCAGAATGCACATAGCAAGTGGTAAAACAAACAGACATTTTATCAGAACTTAAAGTGAAACCCTTTCTTCAAAATATATAAAATGGCAGAAACAAATGGAGATTAGACGTTAGAAGAATAACTAGAGAAATCCCTAGATTTTTAAAATGTTGAGGTCACTATTTGAAACTTCAGAATATAAAAAAAACTACGTATTACCTAAAATTCTCAGTCGTTCCCAACTATCAGCAGTATACATTTTGTAAGAGGCTTCAAAAACGTTTTCATCTTCTGCTTTTTGTTTGGTACCAACATGTTTTCGAAAGACCTCCTGCAAAATTTATAACCTACTGCTTATAGTTGAGGACGACTGAGAATTTCAGGCACTAGTTTTTTATATTTTAAAGTTTTATAGAGAAAACCTGTCCAATTTTGTAACTGATGGCCATATTGATGGAATACAGTCGAATTTCTTGAATTTAACATCACAGATATTACATCAAATTTACAAGTTAATTTTGTTTTGTTTTCTGTTTCACTTTTAATAATTTTCTGCTAAAATAGTCTATTGAAAACACAGTGAGTTTATAAATCAGTTCTTTACGCTAACTGACGGCTTCAGTTAACACATCTTATTGTTTTTACATTTATATTACGTTTACTCGTCCACTCTTTCGACACGACTACAACTGTCACTTTCGACCCTCGCACTTTATTATATGCGAGGGTAGGAATAATCTGGAATCCACGTCCAGATAATTCTTGAATAGAAGATTTGAGAACCGACTTTTCCAAAATGGAAGAAGTTTCCTAGGTGAGGGGTTTTTCCTCACTTGTAAGACAATTGTCTGGAAACTTTAAGGCTCAAACTGTCTCCAAACATCATCTGAATATCATAATCATTATTATCATAGTAGTCATGTTTAGTAAGAATGTGTGTGTTTTGCCTTAATGTTGTGTTTTCTCGGAGAAGACTGATCACTCAGTCGAGGAGCTCTCCGTGTTCTTGTGTACCCTGTATGATATATTTCAATTTAAATTGTACCTCCTATAAATAAACATTTTAATTATGTGATCAAGAAATTATGTATGTGATCCGTAATTAAAATCTCTCCCCCGACAAGTCGTGCCGCTGTGAGGTCCGGGTGGCGTGTGGCACCTATAACATGAGGTTACACTGCGACAATGGAACTGAATTAATTGCTAAAAGAATAGTGATAATGTATAAGTTTGTTATTAAACACTTTTTCACTTTACTTTTGAACGATGTTATAGTTTGATAGTCTTTGAAGTGGGGCAGAAGAGACCCGGATGATTCAAAGTTACCCTTCGCATGCACTGTATCGTCTGTGGATGCACTCTTTCAGCAGACTTCGCATGCAAATAAACTTTTTGTTAAAACAGTCTGATTACTATGAAAACAATTTGTACGAAATAACCACAGACTAAATAACTCGCTGCTGTGTAATCTACCTGTAAGAGCACAGTTCCTAATGCTGATGTGATCTGTTTGTACTGATAGCGGGTGGGGTGGCTTCAGTGCGCTGACATTCATATATAGCTAGTCGAACCGTGACAATGTTTGCTGCAATCTTAAGTAATCCTGATTCCAAAGCTTGGCGATAAGCAATTGCACAAGAAGGAGTAAACAATGAATGCTTAACTGATCTGAAATTCTGTTTGCACAACTTTCATGTTAAGGCTCCATGTTTATATTCCTCCTCCAATATCCTCGGCGTGTAATCAACATCTTATATTTCATTAACTATCATTATTTGATTTAATAGTTTTTTGCACAATATTGCGTTTTGTCATAGCCTACTTACAGCAATGGCCACCATGATTGAAAGTTCAACTTCCAACATTTCGGGCTTGCCAACCTAAATAAATATACTGTAATATTACGTATTACAAACCACGTGTGGGAAGTAAAAGCACTGTCCTCTATGTATACTACGTACAATGTATATACGGAAATATATCCAAAAGGTACTGTTAATATACGTTATACCAAACAAATCACTGTATTCTAAATGAACTGAATTTTATTTGAAACAATATAAAACAATAAATACGTACTTGCCGCAATTTTATCAGTGATTTGTGTTATGGCTTGCTGCAGTTTCAACTAATAAACATTGCCCACACTTTTAGCGTTTGTCAGTTGTCTATAATGAACGCAAATATTTCCAAAAAAATATGTTATTAATTTACTATTATTTATTATTTTGAAACACCATCGCGCAGAAAATTATATACAACGCGAGGTTGTGAAGTGTTTTATAGAATCTAGAAAATTAAAAACCTCACTATTACTCGGTTTTAATTTTTTTTTTGGTTTTTGTAAAAACCTCTTCCGAACCTCGCATCGTAATATACTGATACGCAACAAGTGAAGTAAGTAGTACATTTCTAGTCGAGCCGGAGCTTTAGCGAGGGCTAGTGAATAAATTCGAGACTAGTGATGTACTTACTTCCCGAATTGCATAGGCTTATATATTTTTGTGCAATCCTATACCAATAATTATATTTAATTTTTACATTTCGTGTGAATTTATATCTTGGTTTGAAGAGTTTAAGGGAATGTTGATAAAACAACTGCAATTGTTTATTGTTGTCTGAATTAGTGGCAGACATTTTAAATAACAGTTTCAGACTGCATATTAATTACAGATATGATTAATTGTGATTTAGAGGAAGCGGCGAATGCTGCGGTTCATTTTCTATTATTGTCAAAGTGAGAAATAAGTGTGATACAATAAAATTGTATTGTGCGTATTACTCAACATTTTAAGTTGGTAACATTTTTAATAATAATAATAATAATAATAATAATAATAATAATAATAATAATAATAATAATAATAATAATAATAGCTTTATTTTACCTGGCAGAGTTAAGGCCTTAAGGCCTTGTCTACCACTCAACCATCATTAATTTAATTACTTTTCTTCCCTAGGGAAGTAAGTTGAGCTATTACATACCATTGTCAATGGATACCAAGGCCTTTCTAGAAAATTCTACTTACTTCCTTAAAAACTGAATGATAACTATGTCATTATTGGCATAGAAGTGAACAAACAATATTTAAGTGTACGATCACTCTTTACACTCACTGTAAATTGTTGTCACGGCCATTTTCAATGTCTACTGAGTAGGATTGATAAATATTTGTAAAAATGTTCAAAACATCTTTTATGTGTTCAACTTCAATAGGTACCGTATATTTTTTCCCCATCTTCTATACAAATATAAGGCCTGATGGTCTGTTACTCTCTGATGGCTGTATTTTCAATCCTCTTCTTTCTCGGACGGCCCAAAGATCTCTTTTCATGTGGGGGCGAACAATGGCTTTAGGGATTCTGTTGTTGGACATACGTTATACATGAGTTATCCAATTGTATCGGTACTTGTTTATAAAATGGATAACTAATTGTAAATTAAGATCTTGCAGGACCTCTTTTGTGATCCTTCGGGAATAACCAGGTGTTGACTCGCTGTGATACGATGGATGTCCTTATTTCTCAATTTTCCAAGCTTCACTTTCATAACACACTACTGGTCTTGCTAATGTTTTATATAGGTCTAAGCGTGTTCTTGTGTTCCTTTGTATAATCGCCTCACTATGATGGTTGTCCAGCGGTTCGCTTTGTTTCCCCGCAGCTGTTATATATAATTAAATACAAAGATGCCGACTACCACCACTATAATAATTCCGCATGTTAATCATGTCAAGTATTGTCGCGCGTCACCCGCTTTTATATAAACGGACAACCATCATAGTGAGGCGATAATACTATGGAGGGTTTCATTAGTTTGTTAATTATTCCCATTGCTTTATTGTACTTATGGATTATATCAGTGACATACAATTCATCGGCAGAACAATAAGACAATTTGCACACTAGGTAAGAAAAATCATTTAATCAAAATTTGTATTTTAATAAAATTCAACTTAGTACAGGGTACTTTCCACGAAATACCATGCTTTTATTTTTTATACATATAATTAATGGAGTCAGTCGTAACTTTGCAGAAATTCATAACATACAAATAAAAATAAAACAGTATACCATAGAGGCTATTCAACTCATGTCCCAAATGGGAGTCAATGGCCAATCACGTTTCAATGAATTTTGTTTTACAACCAATCACAGTCCTCTTTCAGCTTGATAATTATCGTATTTTGATTACCAAAATAAAGAAAAGAAAGCTCCTGCTTTTAATATTCTAAACAGGTCAGAGCATTATTTTGCAGTGACTAGCTCTCTAACAAATACGTTGAATATAGCAAATAATGAACATATTCCTTCGACCTACACATCTGATAAATGCGTGTTCAATAATTGTGTTTTTAAATACTGATTTTACCGAGTTGTATCCGAAAAAAATGAATTAATAACCTATAATGTTGGTTATAATATACAATTAGATGTTTTATTTTTTCTTCACTAGGGTGATTTATTACAATATTGCGATCCTATTTGGTAATGAATAGTATGCTCAAGATGCAGTGATGAACAAATGAATCATAACCAAACATTTCTCATTTGTTTTCAAACATTGCCGTTTACATTAAATGTATACATATTTTAAAATAACTATATTTGAATAATGATTTGTGAGTAAACAGCTTAATTTTATTCGTTGAATAGTCCTAACAAATACCACACTTGATTTCCAAATCCTCTAGATAAATTGGAAATCACTCGAGGGCATTACTTAAGAGAATTCCGCTAAAAGTCACAAAACAATCTGGTATGCAGATCTGTCCAATTAAATCCACAAATACTAGTAAAACCAAGAAAATAGACAAAAAAAGTACCCAAATTGATACTGATACGTGCTTCGTTCTTAAACGGAGCATCATCAGGGTTGATACAAGCGCAGGTACATAAGCAATTTGTCTGGTTTTATTGCTTTTACTAATATTTGTGATTTTAATTTGACAAATCTGCATCCCAGATTTGTTACTGACGATTAGCGGAATTATCAGTAAAATATATTGTTTTATTTCGTTTTTGATCTCCGTAACGTAATTTTCGCTTACAATTTTTAAATTATGTACTGAATATTGAAGGCCATCTTCATTACTTGTTGCAAGAGTAAGTCATCTGCAAAAAGTAGTGCGTCAATTTGTTAATTTCGATTGATTGGATCGTATTTTACTAAAATGCTTTTATAAACTAGTTTTGAGTTAAATTAATATAAAAAAAGACGAAATTAATTACATTTCCTATGTAATAGAAGATTGGGATAAATACGTACCCGGACATAACTGGGAAACCAACTGAGAAAAATATATTCGTTAGTGTGGAAATACTGGGAGATAAATGGAAGGAAGATGAAAGCTTGTGCGTTTTTTTAAATATTTTATGCTGAGGTAGGAGTTACTAGGTTAGATATCTGCTTATCTTTTTTTTTTTTTTTAATCTGCTCAGAAGTTACAAAGGTGATATGGCGGCCCCTTTTCATTCCTCTGCTCGTTAAATATGGCAGAGAAACTGTGGTTTGTGGTGAATCTTTACAGCTAAACCAAACTCTGGCGTGAAATATATAAAACACGTTATTAACTCATGAAATATATACATGGTTGTGAAAGATATGAGCTTTTTTAACCGTTTTTTAATTTACTCCTGTGTGTATCATGTCTTGTATTCACATATCAATTTTTCTTTATTCACTTCCTACTCTTTGTGGAAATTAAAATTAAAATTAATTTTGTTTAATTTCGTAAATTTAAAGATAAAATATTTTAAAATGTGGATATGCAGGAATGTGCCTTGGCATAAAAATGTAGGGCGTGGATGGACACAGTTTTCAGATATCTGACTAGCACTATCGAACCGTATTATCATTGCCGCGCGGACGTAAGCTCTCCATACATCCATACCCTGACCTATGTTTTCCAATCATCCCTTGTATAATCTATTTCCCTCAAATCATGATTAGTGTTCTCTTACCTCATTCTTGGTTAGCTACTGGCCAGTATCTCTCTAGTTTTCCTACAAGAACTTTCTATGCCCCTCTTTCATTCCCCTCATGACCTGCCAATCGCAGTTCACGAGACTTAACTGCTCTTATTAAATATGGTTTCCCATGAAGATCATGTAGTCTTCTCCATTCACCTGTCTGTTCCTCTCTCTTTGGTCCAGAACTTTAATCTCAAATACTCGTCATCTTTTTTCCTCCCTTAATGTAAGAGCCAATGTTTCGCATCATACAATATAACTGGAAGAATAACAGTTTCATGTATTTTCAGCTTAATGTTTTTTGAATGGAGTTGGGACGACAATAGTCCTGTAATGCATAACGACATGCATTTCCAGAATTGAGCCCATGTTTGTTTATTTATATAAAGAACGCAGTAGAGTAAGTAGATGGTTAAGGTAAGATAGCGTATTACCTCTACAAGCAGGAAGGTTCCAGGGATCGAGTGCCGATGGGGAAGATGACCAGACAGGTGAATGGAGAAGACTACATAACAATGAGCTACGCGTTCTTTATAGGAAACCAGATAATATAAGAATAGTTAAGTCTCGTAGATTGCGATTGGCAGGATATGTGATGGGAGAGGGGAGGAAGGGGAGGGGTGCGGGAGAGATGGTGGTGGTGGGGAGAGGGTGGATAGGTGGTTGGGAGGGGGAGAGAGGGAGGGGATGGAAGGAGAGAAGGATAAGGAGAGGGTGAATGAGGGAGGGGGAGAGGTGGTGGGGAGTGGGAGAGAAAGATAGGGAAGGAGAAGGAGGGGGTTTAGAGATAGGGGTAGGGGTTGAGGGAGGAATGAATAGGGGGAAGGAGTGAGAGGATTGGAGAGGGAGGGAAGATTTGGATAGGGAGAGGGGGAGATGGATTGGGAGGGGGGGGGATGGATAGTGGGAGAGGGGGAGGGGAGTTAGAGGGAGAGGATGAGGGGGGGGAGGGAGAGGAGGAGGGGAGAGAGAGGAGGGGGGAGGAGGAGGGAGAGAGAGAGGAGGAGAGAGAGGAGGAGAGGGAGAGAGAGAGGAGGAGGGGAGAGAGAGGAGGAGGAGGGGAGAGAGAGGAGGAGGAGGGGAGAGAGAGGAGGAGGAGGGGAGAGAGAGAGGAGGGGGGGAGAGAGAGGAGGAGGGGAGAGAGAGGAGGAGGGGTGAGAGAGAAGAAGGAGGAGAGAGAGAAGGAGGGGAGAGGGGAAGTGGGGGAATTCTTTAATATCTCATTATCTATACCACGCCATGGCTGAGCGGTTTAAGGCATGGTGCCTAGGTGCAGAACTACGCGATTTACGCTGGTACGAGTCCTCGTGAGGGATGCAATATTCCCATGGAATTTCGACCAGCATGGGGCAGATTCTCACCTAGCGTCGTGAGTAATTTGTGTAGTTACAATTATAAGCTGATCTATGTTGAGAGAAAACCGGCTGAATGGGACCCGACATGCTGACCACATGCCACCTCCATACTGGTTGAATGATTAATCACCTCTATAATTAACTTATGTGGATGTGCAGCCGGTGAGAGGCCTAGGAGCTTCTAGGGCTGTCGCCCACGGTCTATTTAATATCTCGTTACAGTCATTACCTATAGGCTTATGTTTTAAAGTAGAAGATCGCATCGCGTCTATTCATTTATATTGTAATGATGCTATGAAGAGGCGATTCTGACTATTTAACTCATGCCCCAAATGAGAGTAAATGACCAATCACGTTTCAATGAATTTTATTTTTCAACCAATGTTAGTCGTGTTTCATCTCGCTATTTATCCAATTCTGTTTACCAAAATAAAGAAAGCTTCTCCTTTTTAATATTCTGAACAGGTCAGAGCACTATTTTGCAGTGACTGACTCTTCAACAAGTACTTTAAATACAGTAAAAGCTCCTTATTCCCGGTTCCCTTATTGGTGTTTTTATTATTCGCAGGTTAAAAAATTGACACAGTTCCTGTATTCGAGGTTAAAAAATTCTTTATTTGCGGATCCAGTCGGTATATTAGAAGGATTTGTAACCTTTATTAACGCATCGTCAACATTTTTTACTGCAGGCACGTGCCAAGGCGACTTTTACAAAGAGTGATTCAAACCAAATGAACAAATAATTATCAAAGTAAAACAAACCTTATTGTCAGTAAGCCTAAAGTCGTTGTTAAAAGCCACCGCCGCCGTATTTCAAAGTGCTGCTATGTCCTTGATAAATGCCGCAATCGCCACGATCGATAATTTAATGTTTCAACTTGTCATTCGTTGCAATAATTTTGATTGAATAACACGTGTCTCTTCTGTTTTGTTGCCAATTTATAATGCCGAGTAAAAAGGACAGTAAATTGGATGCTGTCGCTTAAATTAGAAATAAAAATGCTAGCTTGTATACGCATTGGCGAGTCGTTGGCATCTATATCACGCTGTTTTGAACCGAAAGTGCATTTTTCGGCTCAGTAGGGTATCTTCGTTCTCCTCCCTACACTGGAACATTTGTGAAATATGCCAATATCCTGTTCTCCTTGTAGCTACCCCTTCCCTCTTCATCCTTCCTGCCGCGCATGTCTACGGCGCATCTCCCCTCTACCTCGGAACCTTCATATACGTGGTGCACTTACAGAACAGTATCATTCGATCATCCTAGCAATCGGCGTTTTGTTGTTTGAACGGATTTAAGAGTGGAATCCGATTCCAGGTCACGATGCGACTGGAAGGTTAAAATGGAACTCTACATAGACAAGTTGATCTGAGGCCAAGAAGAGGCCTGTTTGAGTTAGTCCGGCAGTCTAGGGAAGAGGTGATCCCCGAAACTCGGACGCATGTATGAGTGTTGCGTGATGTATGGTATGTTATTCATTTATTTATCTGTATGGCTATTTTGATCGTTTGATCAAATACTATCATTTTTGTTGTTAATTTATTTTTACTCAGCCAACTTGTTTATATTAAAAGTTATCTTTTAAACAACGCCCCTCTTTCATTGTTAAAGTATAAGTAGTTGTTTACTATCCTGTAATGCAAATCACTCAAGTAAGAAACTATTCCGAGCTCCTCCACTATCATGCTGTTTAGCGTTCTTGAAACACAATTATCTTGTTCACTCACTGTATGTATCTAATAATCAGTATTCTTATATGTATGTATATCAGAGAAAGAAAGATGAATCAACGGCTGCCTTCAATGGGCCCAAGGTAAGCCATTTCCTGATAGATATCCTCTTTGGAAATCAGATCCACATTAATAGAATACAGCAATTACAAAACCCGATCCCGGATTAGAGGTAGCAGTTATTGTGGTTTATTATTTGGGTCAAGTTCCGCTCCGCGAGCGCACAAATGGTATCAGAGCGTCTGGTTTTGTATCTTTCGGCTTTGAAAGATATGCTGTATTCTATTGACAGTGGTTCAAGTAGTATCGATTTAAAATTTTCCACTTAAGTTTTGGAGTTTTGGATTCAAGTGCCAGAACAAGGGTATAAACTCTGTATGGTCGTAAATGAAGTTTGGAATTAGAAAGTCGACATTTTTCAGAGATATTACCCCGTGGATAACTATTTGTTTTCGATACTTAGTATCTATGTAAAAGTACTTATTTACGCGTTTGAACTGTTTCACGTAAATGATATTGATTCATCTCTCTTTGTATGTAAACAGAGAGTGACTTATGCATACTAAACTACGTTCGCTTATAGTTATTTACATCTTTTGTTCATTGTACATTGTAAACATGCCTAGTTGGACTGATGTTGCAGTCAAGGACAAGCTGGTCCGAGAATTGAGTTTACTAGGTATGGATATCGAGGGTAGTGTAAAGATGTTACGTGAACTATATTCAAGAGTAGGTTTCGGCGTAGTATATATATATATGTTTTGGATATTAGGAAAGCTAATTTTTGGACATGTGTATGTGGGCTGATGGAGCCATTTCGTTCATAGATATTATTTGGACGGGAGACTCTTGAGTGAGTTTCAGTATATGTGGACCAGGTTTTGTTAATAAGACGCAGGCTAAATTCTAACAATCTAGGGTAACTAGAAATTAGTAAGCGTCGATGGCCACATCATAAAACAACACGTTAGTAAGAATATGTTCTGTAATGGATTAAATCCAAGGATGTTTGTTGCGAAAATATCTGTACTATGTCATATGTTAAACTAGATATTTGTTGCGAAAACATTTTGTATTATGTCACATGTTAAACTAGAACGTTTGAGGTTCCGTTCTCCTGTCTTTGCCTGTTTTTGTTTCAGTTTACCCTTCCTTAAATATTGGCATGACGACGCAGCCCGGAAAGCTCGGCAGTTGAGCGCTTGGTGGATCCGGCCGACCCCGAGTGCCCAGCTGACCGACATGGTGGTTCTGTAACTACAGATTCCTGGATAGCGGTGGAGCGGGATTGCGACCCGGCAATCCAGTGATGGTATCGTCACCCTGTTCTTCACCTGGAACACCGCAAAGTTGTACTATGGCGACTGAGTCAAGATGGAATTTATTTTCAGCGCCTGTATAGTCAACAAAGAAGCGAGTGTGGTGACTGTGATTTAGGGGATGATGGAGATTTGTGTTGGAGTTTACCGCTCGGAATCTGATAGTGTTGATGTGCCCCTCCCTACGTGGGATTTTTCTACCTGACATTGTTTTGAAGTTTATGGACTGTTTTCTTTTACCCGGAGGGCGCAGGGGGAGTTATTGAACCGAAAGTGCATTTTTTCGGCTCAGTATGGTATCTTCGTTCTCCTCCCTACACTGGAACATTTGTGAAATATGCCAATATCCTGTTCTCCTTGTTGCTACCCCTTCCCTCTTCATCCTTCCTGCCGCGCATGTCTACGGCGCATCTCCCCTCTACCTCGGAACCTTCATATACGTGGTGCACTTACAGAACAGTATCATTCGATCATCCTAGCAATCGGCGTTTTGTGTTTGAACGGATTCAAGAGTGGAATCTGATTCCAGGTCACGATGCGACTGGAAGGTTAAAATGGAACTCTACATAGACAAGTTGATCTGAGGCCAAGAAGAGGCCTGTTTGAATTAGTCCGGCAGTCTAGGGAAGAGGTGATCCCCGAAACTCGGACGCATGTATGAGTGTTGCGTGATGTATGGTATGTTATTCATTTATTTATCTGTATGGCTATTTTGATCGTTTGATCAAATACTATCATTTTTGTTGTTAATTTATTTTTACTCAGCCAACTTGTTTATATTAAAAGTTATCTTTTAAACAACGCCCCTCTTTCATTATTCAAGTATAAGTAGTTGTTTACTATCCTGTAATGCAAATCACTCAAGTAAGAAACTATTCCGAGCTCCTCAACTATCATGCTGTTTAGCGTTCTTGAAACACAATTATCTTGTTCACTCACTGTATGTATCTAATAATCAGTATTCTTATATGTATGTATATCAGAGAAAGAAAGATGAATCAACGGCTGCCTTCTATGGGCCCAAGGTAAGCCATTTCCTGATAGATATCCTCTTTGGAAATCAGATCCACATTAATAGAAACAGCAATTACAAAACCCGATCCCGGATTAAAGGTAGCAGTTATTGTGGTTTATTATTTTGGTCAAGTTCCGCTCCGCGTGCGCATAAAAGGGTCGCAGTAGCGTGGTTATTTATAGTGGTTTCGAAACCCCACAAATGGTAGCAGTTGCGTGGTAACTTGCCCGCACAAATGGTAGTCAGACCGTGGTAAGGGTTCACGTGCCCGCACAAAAGGTAGCAGTTTGCGTGGTTTGGGTCTTCAACACCCACAGTGGGGGTTACAAAACCCGATCCCGGACAAATGGTAGCAGTCAGCGTGGTTTGGGTTTCGTAACCCCCACAGTTTCATTGTTACTGAATCGACTGTACGATTCATCAATAAATCCGAAGGAAAAATATAGAATTATATCGTTAAATTCACAGCTGAATTGAAAGAATCTGTAAAAACGGTAAAACAGGAAAAAATTACTAAGTTCTTTGAGCCCTTGCCTAAGCCCGACATTAATAGTTAATAGAAATTGTTCAAAATCTCTCAATAACTGTGTTTGTTTTGAAATATTTTCATTTATTTTGGAACCTTGGAAGGTATCCCCTATATAATACAAATTACCATTCCATATTCGATGTTTCTGTATTCGCGGTATATTTGCGGAACATATCCCCCGCGAATAAGGAGCTTTTACTGTATAGCAAATAATGAACAAATTCCTCAGAACTACACATGTGATAATTGTGTGTTCAATGATTTTTCTTGTGAATAAGATTTAACTGAGTTGTTTCTTAAAAATAATTAATAACCTAAAATGTTGTTTATAATAGCCTATACAGTTTGATATGTTTAATTTTTTCTCCACTAGGGTGCATTTTTACAACATTGCGAAATTTGGAAATAAATAATATGATCAAGTTTCAGTGGATGAACAAATGAAACATAACCAAACTTTTGTAATTTGTTTTTAAACATCGCCGTTTACATTAAATATATAAATATTTTAAAATAACTATATTTAAATAATGATTTGTGAGTAAACAGGTTAATTTTATTCATTAAATATTCCTAACAAATGCCACTCTTGATTTTCAAATCCTCCAGATAAATTGGAAATCACTCGAGGCATTGCTTATGATAATGCGATTGCAACACAGCATTTATCTTGATGACTGAAGAAACCAGGGGAAAAAAAAAAAACATTAAGTTGGTCGGCATGTGGTTTCAATCCCGGGACGTCTGGAATACGGGTCTCAAACGCAAGCGCTTGAGTCAACTTGGTCGATAAATGTGTTAGCAACTTTTGAAATTAAATTTCACAGTTTGTAACAGTGTAAAAAGATAATTAATTCACTTACACCAATCTGCTCGCTCTTATATTCTCCCGAGCACCCTTGTGGTTAAAACAGATGACTGTGCATTCTGTTGCTTACGTCAGACTGTCTCTCATCTGATTTAATGAAGCCGAAGAGACTTATTTCAACTTGAGACTCGCACAAAAAAAGAAAAGCTTTACATAGGCTTAGATCCAGCAGGCCAATAAAGCGTATCAAAACAAAACACTGCCATCTGTCGTGATGTCATGTTAGAGGTTCAGAATAAAAAACAATGAAAACACACATTGCGTACGTTCTTTTGTTCTTTGCCTCTTGGATAAAATATTCCCCGTATTTCACATTTCTTCTTTTCCAAATAAAAAATACATTTTTTGTGCGATAGTGCGTTTTGCCGTACTTACAGCAATGGCGACCATGATTGAAAGTTTAACTTCCTACATTTCGGGGTTGTCAATCTAATTAACTATACTATAATAAAATAACTATACTGTAATATTAAATATTACATAACACATGTGGGAAGCTAAACCACAGTCCTCTATGTATACTACATAAAATGTAGATACAAAAAATATCCAAGAGGTAATGTTAATATACATTATACGAATCAAATAACTGCATTTTATATGAACTGAACTGTATTTGAAACAATATAAAACAATAAATACATACTTGCCGCCATTTTATCACTAATTTGTCTCACGGCCTCCTGTGGTGGTTTCAACTAATAAACATTGCTCACATTGTTAACGTTAGTTAATTCTTTAAAATGAACGCAAATATCTCCAACAAATGTTATTTTACTACTATTTATTATTTTACTACTATTTATTATTTTACTACTATTTATTATTTTACTACTGTTTATTATTTGAAAACTCCATCACGCAAAATATATTGTACAAAGCACGTTTGTGAAGTGTTTTACAGTATCTGGGAAATTAAAAACTTCGCTATCGCTCGGTTTTTAAACATTTTCCTCGCTTCTGTAAAAACCACTTCCTAACCTCGCATCGTAATATACTATTATATATTTTTCCCAACACTTAGGCTAAAGTTCCACTTTTTATTCCAGTCTTATTTGTAGACCTTTTAACATCAAATTATGACACGCAGTAGAGCATAGTTGTTTATGGCAATAATTGTATGCCGGAAGATCGGGGGATTTGAGTCCCTGCGGGATCATGATTTTTAAACTCGCTTAAACTCTCTGGCGGCACAATGACCGTGGACTCGTCTCAGCCTCTAACTGAAATTAATACCAGTAATTCTGGAAATAGAGGCGGTCGTCAAGCAGGGCTGACAACCCGGATGACAAGTGCCGATTGTCGAGAAAGTTGGGAGCCCTAAACTCTTACTATCCCAAGGGCCACCCAAGGCCTGTAATGGGACCACTCTACCTTTTGATATAGGTATAATGCCATATTGCGTCTAAAATCTTTGTTTGTGTTAAGTATCCCGGGATATTTGTTCGTGTCGCAGGAACGTAGTATCGTCGAGACACACCTACATTAGATCACATGTTCCCTCGAGTCTCTCTCTTTTTTCCCCTCCTCTTCTCGACAGCATTCTTAATCTAGAGTTACACTTGTTCGCGTCCCCACCCACGGAAAAACCCTACTCTATCTTCCGCCTGTCAGTTGACTTTAAACTGTCATTAAACAACGTCGTTAACACATATTGCGAACAAATTAGTTGGTTATACTTCTAACTAAAGCATTGGGCACTCTCTAACCCGGTGGTTCATGGCCGCGCGAATATTAACTCTCTATATATCCATATTCTGAGTTGATGTTTTCCAATCATCATCATCATTGGTCTCATAGATTGGATCATTTGTTCCGTTTTGTTTCCAGAATTTATATCCGGTTTCGCCAACGCTTTTTGGTCTTCCGATTCTTCTCTTACCCTGTGATCTTATGCCTATCTGTATGTTTGCAAAGGAATTCGTCTTGGTTTCAATAGTTGAAAACGTATGTCAATTTGATCTGCATTAGTCAATTATTATTTCTAATGTCTTATAATTGTTATCTGTAGGCCTAAAATTCACCTTCCTCGAATCATGCTTGATGTTATATTTCCATATCATTTTTCGTCTACATATTGTACGCTTTTCCTCTTCTCTTCTTACGTACAAATTTCATGTCTTTCTTTCATTCCACTTTCGTGCCACATGTTTTGCCGATATTAACATAAGAGACTTAAATGATATTTGATCCAAAAAATGTTCTAAATACTTTTCTCAAATACTCGCAATCTTTTCTCATCACTTAATGTAAGAGACAATCTTTCGTATCCACAGTGAATGTAAAAGTGAACGTAAAATTAAACATTTTACTAAAAAGAAAAAATATTGCTAATCGGTATTCATAGTATATTTTTATGTATTTCATAGTATATTTAACAATAATATAGAAATTACTAAGTGGTTATCCATGCCGGACAGATCGAAGGCGATAACCCAGACGAAAAAAGTACCTTGTTCGAAATAGTAACGATCTTTCACAGTAAAAATACAACGGACAAGTTGTGGACATGTCTTTCAGTGGAGTAACATTTTCCGGAGGTAAAATAGTCCATCATATGGTTGTCCGGGCGGCGATTACTAACGTAGTGTGAAGTGTTATTAGATTTTCCATGAAAAGCACTAGCCTATCATTTACAAGTGTCAAACATTAAAATATACAGTTTAGTCATATACAGGTACAAGTAAAAGTAGGTTTGCTAGGTATCAAGAAAAGAGTGTGCCCCGAATATAAGTCTAGACTTTTTCTATGAGTGAAAAGTAAATTTGAGAGACTTTAAGCTGTGGGTCCTGAATCTGAAGATTTTCAGGCTCGCAAATCTGAATAAATTTAACCGACCTTCATCCATCCAAGTAATACCTTAGTTGCGCACTAGATGTTTAATTGCGGCGATGTGCTAACCGCATGCCGTTCTTTGACATCTGTAGATAAATAAGCGTAATAAATTAGGTTGGTTAAGAAATTTCCGCTAGAAAGAACCCGTGTCTCCACGTGGGACGTACGAGGAATATAGGCGTACCGTTAAATATACACTCCCCTCTCCCTTACCATACACAGTGCCAACTCCAGACGTGTAACCAGTACAGTTGTGCAGAATACACAAAAAAAAAATTAATTGGTTTCGAAAAAAAATACAAGAGAGAAAAATAACCTGAAATTATTGTTTTAACGCGTAATAAATGAAAATCGGTATCAGAAATATCGAAAGTAGTTCCACAGTTCGTTATGATTACCGGAAGGGCGCTAGCTTGAATGATGTGTTTGGTAAATTGAGGCGATTAGAAGCAAAGGTGTTTAAGTTCAAGTTTTGCAGTGTTGAGCAAAACGTCTTTAAAGTTGAAGTCGCGTAAGAAAACCATAGGTAATTGAAAATTATAATTATACTTTATCTGCTCCTAACGCATACACTTATATCTCTTTGCACTAAATACAATTATCTTTCAAGAATGTAATTATGCACCAAATTAGTTTTCTGCGAAAAAAAAGGAACACACTTACACCCCTGTGCTTCTAACCGCCTCAATTGAAGGAAAATACATTAATGAATTGATCAAATTAAACATAGTACGATCATTTTTTACACTCACTGTATAACCGGAATAATTCCCTTTTATATATTTTTACTGTAACATATTTTTGGGAGAAATAGGTACGACGAAAATGTTGAGAGTTGTGTCTGTGGTAATGTATGCGACTTAACTGAATTTTCCTCTCACTTTTTTAATTGCGATCCGGGGTACTTTATTGGTTTATTATGAAAAAAGTGGAAAATGGTGATGGATAAAAATACAATCTGCCTATTGTGTCCTCATAAATACGTAACACGGATGGTTTTTATAGTTGGAAAAACTCCCACACCTGTAGCTGTTTTACAATAGTGGTTTGTTTTATTAAACTTTCTCTTGTTTTTATTAGCCAAACAAATCTCTGTGGACAATTACCAATACAATTCCCAAACGCCCTTCTCATCTGTTAAAAATTACATTATTTAGCTTGGATCGAAGACCGCTCGCGACAACACAATATTTTGTTATTCTTTTTTTTTAACCTGGTTCAAATCCTGTCGGCGCCGAATGATTTTTGACGGCATAAAAATCTGGTTTATGGTTTCGTTTGGAAGGGAACTAGAGTTTTGAGTCCAGTGTCGTTGGCTAGACTTAAGGTACATAAAATAACCTAAAACCTGAAAAAGTCCGTCACGCAATAACTGCATGAATACCTCAGCAAATCGACATTATGGTCAGATTTTGATGGTTTAGGAATATATCTTTTCTTTTTAATTAAATCGTATGTATCCAGTTATGTTCCGAGAAAACAAACATAGCGGCCGCTAGAACGATTTTTATATTACGGCTTTCAGGTAGGCTAAACATGCACTCATAATGGTTGAATTTAGCCAATTTTTTTTTCAAAATATCTTTCTCGTTTTATTCAATGACATATACCGAGAGTTGCTCAGGAAAATCGAAATTGTGGCCGCTAGAGGGATTTTTAAATATTCGCCTCAGTTGAACCCCCACACGAAATGGTCCGATTTTGATGGTTAACGAAGTTGTCCTTACTCTTCTTGATTGCTATATGCCGAGTTTAGTTTTAAAAAATGTGACCTTTGGAGCGTTAACAGATACGCAAGCGCACACACGCACATATAGGTCTGGGTATAAATAAATAAATAAATAAATAAATAATGAATGAATGAATGAATGAATATGTATATATATATATATATACATGTGTGTGTGTGTGTGTAATTTAATTTTTCTTTGTTTGTCTCGTATGGACTTCTAAATCACTTAAGAAAACTACTGTACAACCAGGTTTTGAGGTACAGTGAGTGTTCAGCCGCTATGTATTTTGCTCTAAAACCGTAAGGTATAGGAGTTCACTTGAAACGAACATTTAAAATCGCTCTAGCGGTCTAAATTTCCTATTTCACAACTAAACTCAGTTCATGCTATTGAAATAAACAGAGATAGGTATTCTAACAAATTAACAACATCCGACCATTATAAGTGAGAGTTTATCTGAAATCCGAAATAAAAAAAATGACTCTCTAACTTATCCGCTCTTACGTTAGTGAACGTAACATATATAAACGCCAATTATTTCCTTCCGCCATTCGCGCCACAATTATGTCACATACTGGACATCTCCAACCTTTTGGTTGCATCAGAATCCATATGTAATAAACTATTTTAAGTTGTAATTATTAATTAGGTATATTTTAGAATATTTTCTATGTTTTGAATATTATTATTTTCATTCACGAAGAATAACAAGTACACCCAGAGCACATATTTTTAATATAATGAAGGGAACTGCATTTTCGCGTACTTATTGCTTCTACACCGTACGTCGGTGTCCATAGCCAATGTAAAGCGAGCATCTCACATGGTTTTGTTTTGATGATGACATTAAGAGCGGACAAAGCAATCGCCATGTTTGGTTCGTCACAATTTAGGCGTAGTCTAAATTTTATTGAAATTTAATTAACTATAAGTAGTTTTTTTTTTGCTTCCACTGATAATGTCGTTCATTATATGTTTCTATACCATTAGATTGTCCCAGAGGGCCCGGTTCGATACCCGGTCGGGGCAGTTTTTCTGGGTGAGGTTTTAATCGGGATTTTTCCTCACCTCTAAGACAAATGTCAAGAAAACTTTAAGGCCCAAACGGTCCCCGAAATCATATGGCCATCATCATCAACATCCTTCACCGGTGTGGAAAGCAACGGGAAGCTACCACACATACAATTTCCCTAGTAAAGCTGCAAGCATAGCAGAATTACTATGGATGGACTATTAGATTGCCGGAAAGATGATTCTGTCTCCGTTGTCGGATACTCTCAAGCATTAAGTTTGACATTAAGTTCATTGACCAAGAAGTGCACTTAACTCCCTTGACTTTTATAATTATACTTTAATTATAATGCATATGAAGGGCTTAGAGCAATAACATAAGCCACATATTGTTCTTTCTGAAATATAAGAATTTTAATATTTCAAAAAATTATAAATACTAATTCTTCAGTGTCCACCACTGTGGTCTCGAGGTAGCGTGCTGCCTTGTCACGCAGCGGGCCCGGATTCGATTCCCGGTCGGGACAGTCTCCTGGGTGAGGTTTTTCGGAGTTTTTCTTCATCTGTAAGACAAGAAGCATTAGGGCCCAACGATCCTCGAAAATTAAACGGCCATCATCATCATCCTTATCATCATCATCATCATCGTCATCCTTCACAGGTGTGGAACGCAACGGGAAGCAACCACACCTATAATTCTCTAGTAAAGCTGCAAAGCTTAGCATGAAAATGCCATGATTGCAGTGAAATACCTGCCCGAGGGCAGAATTACTATGGATGGATGGAATTGTGCAGTATTGTTGTTAATACATTGTGTGTCTATATGTTTTAACTCATCTCTGGCACACTTAATTATATTATGGGTATTTAAATACATTTATTTGCAATAAATTACATTTGTTATTAGAATGTGACTTATCATGTTACTGCCCTAAGCCCTTCACATAATGCGTTGTGTTGTACGTTGTCTACCTTATGCCACTGACTGCCCGCTCACACATTTTAAATGTATCAGCAGCCACTACATTGTACTCGTTTTTGTACTCATTTTTTAAAAGAATTTTTACTGATTCCATGAAGACCATTAATTTCTATATACAATATTTACCGTCTATGTTCCTTATAAACAATGACGCTTTCTATATGACCTATTTGTTCGTAAAGTTTTGTGTGCGAGATTCTGTAACATCCTGTAAAAAAGTTGCCCAATTTCAGTTTTTAACGCACTATATTAGCCTTTCATAATCTACATGATTCACGTCATTAAACGTAGAGTGGCTTCGCTATCATCCATTTCCACTGGACTGTTCGATATCTCGATAAACTAGAGTCCAATAATCGATAACCCATTGTGTGAACAACTGATAAAGCTATCTACAAAACTGACACTATTATTAGTTCTGGTTATTTCCACTGATATTTCTTTGTTTGGTTGTAATAATTATATTTATATTATCTTCTAGATTTTCTCTATCGTGGTTTAACCTATCACCTTATAAGTAGTTTTAAACGCCCGAACCTTACAGCGACGCGAGCTGCCAGGAGAGGGATTTTAAACTTCGGATCGCACATTTTTTTGACTACATAAGGGAATTGTGGGTCTCCCTGAATGGGATGATCAGGGCATCCTTCGGGACAACAAATCATTAAGACGAAACATACATTTCACTCAAACATTCATGCTAAGGACGGAACGTATGGTGATGATTATGATGACCAGTTGATGTTAGAACACCGTTTGGGTCTTAACATTTTCTGACATGTGACATACAGGCGAGGAAATACCGCGAAAAAATCCGTCACCCACGGAACTTGTTCAGACCGGGAATCGAACCAGGGTCCCACTATGTACAAAGCAGCGAGTGGAAGTATTAATAATATGGATAAATAAATATTTTCAGAAATAAGACAATGCACGAGTAATATAAGATGTCTCTGTTTAAGAAGATGCATACTTCTATCGGTAGTCCCGTGCCATAGCTGAATTTTCTAAGGCATCATAACTTACCGCAGGGTTTACAGTAGGCCCTACATGTGCTGGTTCGAGTCCCCATCAGAGAAGACATTTTATAGTGAGATTTCGGCCAATATGGTACCGGTGGCTACACAGCATCGTGAGGAATTTGGGTAGCTATAACAAGTAGTGCTAATGAGGTGGGAGAGCAACATTAACTATGATTTGAGGGAAGTACAGTATATATGGAATGATTAGAAAGCATTAGTTCAGGATAGGGATGCAGGGAGAGCGTATGTCCGCGCGGCCATGAACCTGCGGGTTCGATAGTGCCAGTAAGTATAACAAGTAGTGTAGCAGGGTTAATATATACTTACTACACATACAGGTTAATTGTTCACGGAACTTTATTTCTAAACCTGTAAGTAGTTATAAAGTTCTTCTCTCTGAAGTGGACTGTATATTTAGGAGTTTATTTATTGTGACACAAAGGATTAGACATATGAAAATAAGACTATATTTCAACAAGATAAGTAATCATATACATTACGGTCACCACGTGCTCACGTCGTGTTCAGTTCTCTCATTTAAATTACTCACGCCGAAGCATTCACACTTATAATTCACTTACTAACACTTATAATGTACGGCTATTGATCTCTTAGCCTTAATTATCCCTAACAGTTATTTCGAAGCTCTTGTGGATGCTAAAACACTATTTTGCCGAGGCGCACCACAAAACACGACTGCTCTCTATGAGCTACACACACAACAAGAATGATGCGTACACAACGCCGTTCAATCCATGAGAAGACTCAGGTTAGCCAACACTGACATATCTAGCTAACCACTCAAGGCAGCTAACCTGAGGCGTCAACATACTCCCCCCTTTGAGGGATCTCACGATTTAACACATCGGTGAATCTCTCAACACAACTGGGTAAGGGGACAAGTTTCACAATGGCTCGTCGAAATAATCCAGTTTTAGTCCTAATGGTGACCACTCGTACCACACCGTCGATCCCAGGGTGAAGCTGTTGGATCACACCAGTTTTCCACACCAGAGGTGGTAAGTTGTCGTCCCGAAGGATCACAAGATCACCGACAGCTGGGCACCATCTCCCGGCAGACATCCATTTCCTCCTTTGCTGAAGCGACTGCAGGTATTGTCTGGACCACTGTTGCCAGAAAGACCTGTAGAGAGCCTGAACTACCTTCCACCTTGCATCGTAGGAAAGGGGACAGTTGGCTATATCAGGAGAAATAGTACTAGTTAATAGTCTACCTACCAGGAAGTGACTTGGAGTTAGGTACATTTCTTCATGGGATTCACTGGGCGTGCAAATAGGTCTAGAATTTAGTACAGACTCGATCTGACACAACAAAGTACACAATTCTTCAAAACTAAGAATAGTTTTACCTATAGTCTTTTTCATAAGGGATTTAACCGATTTTATTCCTGCCTCCCAAAGTCCACCAAAATGGGGACTAGAAGGAGGAATAAATCTCCATTCAATGTTCATATTTGCTATGTTCTCGGTAATAGCATTCGCATGTTTCTTTACAAAATTCAATAACTCGTTATTGGCCCCAACAAAATTTGAACCATTATCACTCAATATGAGACAAGGGCGTCCTCTGCGGGCAACAAATCTATAGAGGGCAGCAATGAAGTCCTTAGTAGTAAGGCTCCTGACAACTTCTAAATGGATAGCCTTAGTTACTAAACATACAAAAAGTGCTATGTAAGCCTTGAATTTCACCTTGGATCTGGGGTTGTCTCCCTTGATTACAATTGGACCTCCGTAGTCCAAACCTACCTTGACAAAGGGAAGACTTTGCTCTACTCTATACTCAGGAAGTTGTCCCATCATCTGACTAGTTCGGGGTGGTTTAACTCTGAAACATTTGTAGCAGGACCTAATTACCCCACGAATAGTATTTCTACCACGAGGTATCCAATAACGGGCGCGCAGTGAACACAGAACTGCTTGAGCACCGGAGTGAAGTAACATCTCATGTTCATGCTTCACTAACAGTTTAGTCACAACATTTTTAGGAACACGAATCTTATTTAACACACACAAATCATTACAGATTTCCAACCAATGTTGTACTATAGAAGAAGATTGTTCCAATAGCTCATCCCATTCTACCTTTAACTGCCAAAGAGCTTGGATGATGAGTTTACACTTCACTACCACACACCCCAAGAGACCAAGCGGATCAAATATTGAAGCTACAGTGGAAAGAATGTTTCTCTTGGTGATCCTTCCTTGATCTGGATTGATCTTGATCTGAATTTGGAATTCATCAGAAGAAGGATGCCATATGATACCTAAAGTTTTGACTGCTTCCTCTTTAGTAAGATTACAAGGGGTTAGAGTTTCTCTGTCTTCTTCTGGAACATTAACAAGAGCGTTTGGACAATTTGACGTCCATTTTCTTAAATGAAATTGGGCACTATCTAGCACAGAAGACACTTTACCTTGTAATTCTTGTGCACCTTCCACGGTATCTGAACCACAAATGAAATCGTCCATATAAAAACAAGACTGTATGGCATCAGAAGCGATAGGATGTGATTCCTTACATTGCTTAGATAATTCAAGCAAACATCTTGTTGCTAGAAACGACGCTGGAGCAGTGCCATAGGTCACTGTAGTAAGACGATACTCCCTTAAAGCCTCATCAGGTGACTCACGCCAGATGATGCGTTGCAAGTCCCTGTCGTCGGGGTGCACCAATATGCAACGATACATTTTTGCTATGTCGGCAGATAGCGCAACCTGATAAGTACGAAATCTCATGACAGTAGACAATAGTTCTGGTTGTATAGACGGTCCAACCATGAGCGTAGAATTCAAGGAAACTCCATTAGAAGATTCGCAACTTCCATCGAAAACTACTCGTAATTTGGTAGTTGTACTAGACTCTTTAATTACGCAATGATGCGGTAAGTAGAAGGTACTCTTGTTTCCTTCTAAGGGTGGTGCAAGCTCCATGTGTCCTAGATCGCTGTACTCTCTCATAAATCCGACATAGTGTTCTTTTAATTGAGAATGTTTATCAAGCTTACTCTCAATGTGCTTAAATCTCTTAATAGCAGTATGCTTAGATTCAGCGACCGAAGGAACATCAAGACGTATAGGTAACTTCACAATAAAACGACCAGATTCATCTCTTTGGACGTTTTCAACGAAATGTTGTTCACACGCTTTCTCTTCTGGACTAAGAACAGGGTTTTGCAGTTCTTCTAGCTGCCAGAACCTTTCCAGTTTTTTATCCAGAGAATCAAGTTTCACAAAGTTTACCGAACGAGGATCTACTCTTTTCTTAATACAAAGTTCAGGAAAGGCACCTGAAAATATGTAACCAAACTCTGTTTTGATCAACGTGGGGTATCCCTTCCTTCTCAAAGTCTCAGAACAAACAATATCATGGTACACGTCTGCGCCGAGAAGAAGTTCAATCGTGGCAGGTTTATTAAAGTTTGGATCACTCAACACAATGTTAGACGGAATATTCCAGTTTGAATGATCAATCTCGGTGGCAGGACATTGAGATGTGATATTATCTACGACAGCACAATTCAAGTTCAACCTATAGTTAGACACTCTGGACAACAATTGCACCTTACAAGTAAGACTGACTGGAGAGACATCTGAGTCTCCAATACCTACAATAGGAAGTTTGCACGATTGGGTTGCAAGACCTAACTTGCTCAACAGATTTGTAGTCATAAAAGATAACTGGCTGGCAGAGTCCAGTAACGCTCTAACCTTAACTAACCGCCCTAATTTATCCTTCACATTAACACAGGCAGTGCTAAGAAGTACGTTTGAGCCTAGCCCGGAGGTTATCTTCATAGCAGTGGGAGACACAATAGCTGGATGCTCAACATTAGGCTTTCTTTCAAAATGTATTAGAGTATTGTGTTTGCGTTGACATTTGGAACAAGGTTGCTCTTTACAAAATCTCGCTGTATGCCCTTTTGAAAAGCAATTATAACATAATCTAATCTGACCAACTAAATGTACTCTTTCATCTACTGTTAATTGGTTGAATTCCTCACAATCTGGTAAATTATGTTTATTTGATTTGCAATTATGGCAATATCTTGATTTGTTGTCATTAGCAATATGGAAAGATTTGACTTTAGGCTTTACATCTGGTTTCTCATTTACTACAATGTTTTTACATTCACTGAGCTCCAAGGTTTGAGCCTTTCTCTCCAAAAATTCCATAAAATCGACTAAGCTAGGGATATCCGTAGCACCATGTTTAGCTTCCCACTCTGACCTATGAATACATTTCATTTTACCCGATATAATTTCCTGCAACATTAGATCTGATAACAGAACATCACTCTGAAGGTTCTCTATGGCATTAATATTGCACTTTACTTGGTTAAGTACCTTCCTATACTCTGCAGCAGTACCTGTACTACAAGAAGGTAAGCTGAGTAAGCACTTAACATGCTGAGACAATATCATGCGTCTGTTGTCGTACCTCTGCTGAATTAACTTCCAGGCCGTACCAAAATTGCCTTCAGTTATCGCTAAATTACTGAGTAATTGCCTAGGTTCGCCTTCAAGTGACGATAATAAATAATGAAGCCTTTGAACATTATCTAAGTTAGTATTGTTAATTACAAGGGACTCAAAGGTATTCTTAAACGAGAGGTATTCAGTCAATTCTCCTTGGAAATGGGGAATCTGAATAGCCGGTAACTTAAAACCACAACTCGATCTACTAGATGCACGTGAATCATCAAAACCATGACTATCTGTGGGTTTTTGAAGACTTTCTATTAAATCCTGAACCTTGCCACACAACTCATAATATTCATTTTCAAAATCCTCATGATCCCTTGCATGATCCTGACCTGGCTTTGAATCCACTTCAAGCTCTAAGAAATTCTTAACTGCCTCAAACTGTTCCCAAATATCTCCTAGTTTATTTTGTCTAGCTACTAATGTGTTTAGGGAAATGGTTTCACTATTAATATAATTTTCCAAATTAGTAAGGCTTCTTTTAAGAATGCCTCGCTTTTGGATAGCCTTTGTCTCACTTTCAAATGACATTTTGATCAATAACCAATTACCGAACAATATAACACAGCAAATATTTTATAAAATAATTAAAATATATATAAATCACACAAATAATATGGCAATTTGAAATATCATGTCAGCTTGACTCAATATTAATTTAGTCAATTTGTTCTCAAATATCAAGTCTAGGTTTATGGAATGAGGTGGGATATCAACTCTAAGATAGGAGATACAAGCATGCAATAGTAACTTATCTTTAGGGCCTCTACTATGGTTTCCAATCGACCAGACATCTATGGTACTCTAGAATGTGCCACCACGCTACTAGAAGGTCACAGCACCGTTGATATCAAGGGATAGCTCACTCGAAGACAATTCACTATCAAAATGATATTTCCTTGCACTGGAACTAGACTTCTCGAAGCTCGAAGTTCTGCAAGGGGGTCGCGGTCCACTAGTTGATCACGGCAACACCACGTGGTAACGCTTTCACTGTTCTTTGTGCAATATAGTTCTTCACGTAAGTAATACTTTTTGTGTCACAATATTACGACTTTTCACAAGGCGACTGTTATATCCGGCCCGGAGGACCAAAAATATGTAGCAGGGTTAATATATACTTACTACACATACAGGTTAATTGTTCACGGAACTTTATTTCTAAACCTGTAAGTAGTTATAAAGTTCTTCTCTCTGAAGTGGACTGTATATTTAGGAGTTTATTTATTGTGACACAAAGGATTAGACATATGAAAATAAGACTATATTTCAACAAGATAAGTAATCATATACATTACGGTCACCACGTGCTCACGTCGTGTTCAGTTCTCTCATTTAAATTACTCACGCCGAAGCATTCACACTTATAATTCACTTACTAACACTTATAATGTACGGCTATTGATCTCTTAGCCTTAATTATCCCTAACAGTTATTTCGAAGCTCTTGTGGATGCTAAAACACTATTTTGCCGAGGCGCACCACAAAACACGACTGCTCTCTATGAGCTACACACACAACAAGAATGATGCGTACACAACGCCGTTCAATCCATGAGAGGACTCAGGTTAGCCAACACTGACATATCTAGCTAACCACACAAGGCAGCTAACCTGAGGCGTCAACAAAGTAGTGCCACCAGGTTGATAAAAAAAAGCTATACGTGGGACTCGACATGCTGACCACATGACACCTCTATACTGGTAGATGATCGACATTCCGCGAGCGATCAACCTGCAGCCGACTGTAGGCCTGTCTCATCATTATTTCACTTGTAATCATATTACTACTACTGATACTGCTATAAATAATAATAAAAATAATGATGAGTACGATGACGAAGACGATAATAATAATAATGATATAATAGTAATAATAATAAATAATAATAATAATAGTAATAATAATAATAATAGTGATTAATAAAATGATGATAATATAATAATAATAATAATAATAATAGTAATAATAAAATTATAGTAATAATAATAATAATAATAATAATAATAATACAAATACAAATATAATAATAATAATAATAATAATAATAATAATAATAATAATAATAATAATAATAATAATAATAATAATAGTAAAAGTAATAATGAATTGCTTATTAATTTGTTTGTGTTGTATTACGTAGTTTGGCAAAATTTCATGAGGGATTAAACTTTGTTATCTTTGTGATTACTTTGTCAGGGAAAATGAGAAATTCACGCTCTTCAGTAGTTGACAAAGTTTACGGAATATACTTAGAGTCTGTTATTACAGAAGGAATGTTCACACCTTCAACATCACAAAGAAAAACTTATCTCACACACAATATAGCAAGGTCCTTCATACGTGCTATAAAACGTACCTTTTGAAATTACATTTTTGTGTTTAGAAACAGAACTACGTAAACGAAATTCCAGAAATACAAGGTGTTTCTACTAAAAAAAATGTGATCTTTCTTTTATATTTTACAAAAAAAAAATCAAAGAAACTGCTAGCGAACAAGCATCAATGAAATTATTAGGACTTACAAAAACAGCTGAATACATTTATGTATGATATTCTAACCTCAAATATTATTCAGCTTAGTGGCCACCATTCCGCTGAAGCTAATGAAACGCCACTTCACCTCTTTCATATTATTTTTAAAATGTAATTTTACTCATTGATTTGTCTTATAAAAACAAAAACTAATGGATTTTGGAGAAATGAACATATGCGATCAAAAATCATAAAGGACAAAAGCCTCTGGAACAGGTAACAAATTGTATTATTTGGGTTTTAATTTTACTATAAATTTAACAATTGAAAGAGACTAATATGAAACTCTCGATATTTCAAATGATATACGGAACTATACTTAAAACATTAAAGAACAAAACAAGAAGAGATACTAGATTAAAGTTTTATAAATTGGCAGTACCTACATTACTTTATGAGAGTGAAACTTGGGAGTAGGAAAAATTAGCCATCTTAATATGGCCCCTCCTAAGATAACTATAATTAATAATCCTACTATTCCTACCATTATATTCCTATTTTCAAGTAGACTACAAAGCGTAGAAATGAACTTCCTTGGAAGAACAAAAGACTGCACAATGTTGAATCGCATTAAGAATGAAGGTATAAGAACAGAGTTAAATATATATCCACTGAATGAAAAAATAAAAAAATAAAAATGCTGAGATAGATGGTTTTGACAGTGGAAAGAATGAATGTGACAATATTATCAAAAGCAGCATTTAACTACAAGCCAAGAGGTTCAAGGATTATAGGAATACCAGTGAAAAGATGGACGGAACAACTGTGAGGCGGAAGGCAGTTTGCCTAGTCCGTGAAATAAAAAAAAAAATAAAAAGTAGATTTGTCTTATTTATCGCATTTTGTTCACTTTTATCATGCGCATTTCTATTCTCGCGCATCGGCCATCATTGACATGAATTTCTGGACTTGGAATCTGATGGAAAGGGAGTAAGTTCACATGGAAGGTCAAAGATGAAGCTATAATTTTCTGTCTCGAATGTAGCTGCAAGTTTACATAAGTTGCCATAACAACAAAGAAGATGCCAGGATTAACCATAATCCTGCAAGGAGACTAGTAAGAACTCTGCAAAATACTGCGTTCCGTAGCATCGACCGTTTGCAAACACCTTTCAGCCTCTCGAGTTGGTAAAAAAAAAAGGTGAAAGACAATACCGTAAAGTACAGGAGCAAGTTTCAGTCTGCTCACAAGTATTGTGATAATTTAGACTGCTAAAACTTGAAACCTGTTTAAAAATACCAGTGTAGTTAGCAATGTAGGACTCATATTTAGGAGTTTATTTATCATAAGTAATGCCACGTGTGATTTACAATTTATTTAGAGAATTTGGAAATCAAGAGTGGCATTTGTTAGGACTATTTAACGAATAAAATTTAGCTGTTTACTAAGAAATCATTATTTAAATAGGCCCTATAGTTATTTTAAAATATTTACATATTTAATGTAAACGGCGTTGTTTGAAAACACATGAGAAACGATTGTTATGTTTCATTTGTTCATCACTGCAACCAGATCATATTTATTGCCAAAAAATCGCAATATTGTAAGAATGCACCCTAGTGGAGAAATTTATAATCAACATTAATGGTTATTAATTAATTTCCGATGTCCTATGATGTAAATATGTCAATTATATTTTCTTGGAACGTAAATTCCTGGGAAATAAGACATTTAAGAAAGTGCAAACAGTGTTTTTTTTGTGGTATAATCAGTTGCTACAAATGTTTTTATATTATCTTCCGCAACCACGACAAGGTTATATTCGTGCACTATATTTACAATCTGGTAGCCGTATTTCTTGGGGGGGTCGGTCACTGCAAAATAATGTTATGACCTATTCAGAATCTTAAAAAGGAGGAGCTTGATTTAAAGTGATACAATTAAATTGATAAAATCGAGGTGAAAAATGACTGTGATTGGTTGTAAATCAAAGATCATTGAAATGTGATTGGTCATTGACTCCTATTTGGGGCATGAGCTAAACAGTCAGTTTAAATATAATGTTATTTCATATAGTATGATGACTATTAATATTTACACTGCTAATAAGCAGTCTATTTTATGAATTAAGATATACTGATAAAAGTAGTTAGCAGTGTGTAGAATTTAAAAGTGATACAACAAACTTATTTTGAAAATAATTTATATAATTTTCTTTAAGGAGTTTTCTTGCTGGATAGTTTCTTGTTCTCTTTAAAATTATTTTCTTATTTTGATAACTTTCATAAATAATAACATTACAGAACAACAATGCAACAGAGCTGCTATATTTTGATGTCATATACTAATGCAATCCATACAGAAGGCCTTCAAATTGAGCAAAGAGAATAATTATTTTCTGTCATATACTGTTTGCATGAAGTCACACTCCTAACTTGTAATAGTAGTGTACCAAATTTAGCAGTATAGTTTGTAAGACAGGATTTACAGACTGTTAACTAGTAAATTTTACACTATTAATAATTAACTACAGAAAGCAGTACTTTTATGAAGCAGGTCCCAGGCCACAGGAGTTGTAACATCCCTAGGCTCTTAGAAGATTCCTTTTTCATTCTTCACTTCAGTATATGATATAATTGTGAACGATAATAGATTGCAAGATGCTATAGAGTAATTTATGTAGGGTCTTTCATATATTATGCAATTTTTAAAAATGCAATAATTAATTAAAAATTCATCGAAATAAAAACATATTTTTATATTCACCTACATGTAGTGAGGAAAATGATATCATGCATATGTCCATCTCCACTGTCTCGGCAGGCAGTTACTTGGTCTGTGAAGTTCGTAATGACCCTATCAAAGACATCTCTATTGATGTTGTTGATGACATGTTGAATTTCTTTCTTACGTTGAACTGTTTATGGTCTGTTCACGTAGACTTTGGACTTTACATAACCCCATAAAAAGTCACACGACCTGGGAGGCCATTCCAAGTCGCCACGATTTTTGATCACAGACTTTAGAGACCGAGTAAACTGCCAGCCTAGACAGTGCTTTGCCAGCCTAGACAGTGCTTTGCCAGCCTAGACAGTGGAGATGAACATATGCTTGATATAATTTTCCGCACTTAAATAGGAATTTGTGTAGATGAAAACACGGTACAAAAGCTATTTTGCTGCATTTTTGACATAATTATTGCAATTTTTGAAAATTGCGTTATATATGAAAGACCCTTTAGATACAGCCGGGTTAATTAATACAGTAAATTTATGGAGGATAAACCTCATCATGACAAAAAGAAAAAATAATGTGAAGAATAGAAATTTGTGGACAAAGCCGTCAATAGATATATATAGATATATATTGATATATATTTTATGACAAATGTTATTCTGTTAAATTAGGTAGGCCTATAGTAAAAACTTTGTCTAATAATTTAGATCGTGAACCCCACTGATTCAGTTATTTGGTAAATTCCATCGATCCCAGTCTAGTCTGAACCCACGAACTTTGGAAACAGAGGCGAACTTGACAACTATTAGTTCATCAATACCAACTAACTAACTCGCTAGCACATCAAACCCGTAGGTTCATGGCCGCGCGGACATAAGCTTCCATGCATCTCTATACTGAGATAATATTTTCCAATCATCTCCTGAATAATGTACTTCCCTCAAATTATACTTAATTTTATTCTCCCACCTCATTGTTGATCTACGAACTGGATCCTTTTTATCTGTTTTTTTCTACAAAAAGTTTCCATTACCTCTTTTATTCCCCATTCTTGCCACATGTCCTGCCCATCGTAGTCTAAAGATTTAACTGTTCTTATTGTATCTGGTTTCGTACAAACATCATGTAGCTCCATTCGGCTATCTGTTCACCTCATTTTGCTCCAAAACATTTCCTAAGAACCTTATTCTCAAATTTACCAATGAAACAACGGGGTTTTTTTATTGAAAATATTCCCTTCGATACAAAATCGATGATTAAGTGTAAAACTCTACTTGCGATCCAAGGCGAGGATGAGATAAAATAGATAATTTCCTGCGATCCGTGTTGAAAAGAAGTGGCGGCTATTTTTCATTCACTGGTCTAGGCCTGTGTTGTGAAGCATACAGGAAACCACATATAATAAGTCTCATATATTATATGGATAAGACGTGTGGAATGAATGGGAATGAAATAGAGGCTTGGAAATTTCTTGTAGGAAAACCAGAGGGAAAACGCCAGTTGGTAGGCCAAGAATGAGATGAGAGAATAAAATTAACATTGTTAGAAGGAAGCAGATTGTACATGAAACGATTGGAAAACATTAGCTGAGGATAGGGATGTACAGAGAGCTTATGTCCGCGCGGACATGAATTACGGGTTCGATAGTCCCAGTTATATATACAGGGCTATTCAGAAAGAAGGAACAGACTTCAAACATTTATTTCTTCCAAACTACAAACATAGAAACACAATTCCAACGTTCCTGGAAAGAGAAAAGTTTGAAGTTCCGATCACGGCCACATTGGCGCTATTGCTTGTTGCTTGTCATGTTGATTGTTTGTACAAAATAATGACACAATAGGGCGTTGGATTGGAAGAGGAGGAGCAGAAAACCAATTTGATCGTCGGTGGCCTCCCAGCTCACCAGACCTAACCCCCGTGTGATTTTAATCTGTGGGGATACGTAAAAGACCGTGTTTTATCCCCTCTGCCTGTCTCTTTCGAAAATCTGCGACATCGAATTGTTGAAGCTGTGAATTCGATAACTAGAGACCAGCTGATTCGTGTGTGGCAAGAAATCAGCCACTGTTTTGATAGTATTTGTCGTGTAACACATGATGCTCATATTGAATGCATAAAATAGTGATATTTGAACTTTTCTCTTTGCAGGAACGTTGGAATTGTGTTTCTATTTTTTGTAGTTTGGAAGAAATAAATGTGTGAAGTCTGTTCCTTCTTTCTGGATAGCCCTGTATATGACATTTTGTCGAGGGCGCGAGTTTACTCATTTATTTAACTTTTTAAATACACGATATACTTTAGTATTTTTTAATTTAAAATGTATCCCAATGTGTTGACATATTTTGAATTTTATATTCTACAGTCTTAGGATGACCCTGCAGGAGTACTATTTTCTTTTATCAAAAGCAGAGAGTAAATACACAACATCAGAAGCAGAAAAGATAACTTTTACTGAAGTATATTCAAAATTTAAAACAAAAACAAACAACATTTGGCAAATAATTACCACAACACAAGTGGTATAAAGCAAAGACCACCGGAGACTCCATCAGAACCACACTTTAACGAAGAGAAGAGATAACTGTAGCAGGACTTAAAACATGACACCTTAATCATCTTAAAATAATAGACGGCAAAATTACATTCGCATTATTTTCAATTGATTGATCCCCATTCGTCCAATTTGGAACATGGGTGCTGTCCTAGTGGGAAGTTTAACCTAACTACTGTAGTTACGATTATAGATGTCAGCGAGTGCCATGTAGTTAGTACATGGCTACGAGGACACATCTAGTAGGAAACGAATGCATTACTTGGATGGAGAAAGATCGGTTAAATTTTGCTTTAAGCCTTTTTTATTCAGGCTTGAGGTTCTTTAACGAATCTGAAAATCTTCAGGCTGCTGGAAATCCATCCCGAAGGGCTTATCCTTTGAATTTTCCCTTCCTAAAAATCCATCAAATCGCGGGTTTGAACCCTCGGGACTAGAGCCAAGGAACATTTCCACAACACCACTGCGGCCGACAATCGGTCCAAAGTGTAATACAAAGAAGCATCAACAAAATTTATAGTCCAATGTTTCAACAGCTCGGCGATGGATCTTGGGAATCAACCTTCCGAAAATAACCTCATTGACATGGTTTGGAACAGTAATGCTAATTTCTTCTTGTTATGGTAGTGGCATAAACAATAGCTCCGTTGCATGTCATGCAGCTGGCAGCCTGTCAGCGTCTGTCGAGGTCTGAATGTGAACTACTTGTATTCGCTCTCAGCTATCAGAACAAATTCAAAAAGTTACGAGAGTATGGAAACATTTTTAAAGCTGGTTCTCTCTTTTTTTTCTGACACTACATTTACTGTAGCTTTTATTGGTATTCAGGACGCAGCATTGCAAACCGAATTAATCGCAATAACAAGGGAACTGTCAACCATTGCATGCCGTAATCTATCTTGAAATTTCTGCCTGAGAAGTAGTGTGATGTATCAAGGGATTGGCCAAACATTTATCCTCCACTTTTAACGGCAAGGCACTAATATCCAGCTCTAAATTTCTGAATTAAACTACAGGGAAGTAATACAACTCCTCACTTGATGCTGTTCGCGCTGCACCCGCCTTACTGCACACCACTCTAAGTCTAGCAGGGACGTCCAACTGCTAGGCACAGCGGGTTGCCTTTATTTGATTGTGATTTCTAACGGTTAAAAAGGCAGATATTTTTTTGGACACGGGCTTTGTACATCGCAAAGCTTCTCTGGAAGAAATTTCAAAGTAGGTTTCGGCATAGAATTGTTGACAGTTCCTTTGTAATATGTGACCGTAGGCTTCGTGATAAGTTTAGTAGCTCAAATAGTGATCTAATATCATTTCATGGACACTACCACTGACTTAAAAATATCGACTCATCTGTTGTTACTCAAGAGGCATTTCAAATGTGAATTTGTATTTACAAGGGAACTCTCAATTTAATACGTTGCCCCAAAAAGAGATCTGACGCACAAAAATTTGAAAGTTGAGTTTTCAGTGGATTAGTGATCTGTCCAGAGAGTATAACGGCATGTTGCATGTAAAAGTGAGTATAATAATAAAAAAATATAAAAAGGTTTAATCAACTTAAGGGTATTATTTGAGGAATAGAAGAATATCATAAAATTATTATTTTAGATTGACATCCTAATGTTATGAGATTAACTAATTCTTCATAATCAGAAGTAAGTGCTAATTAAAACTATCCATACTCTCTTCCAGACTTGTTTTAATTATTTTTAAAAGTTGGCTTTCAAGCGAACAGTGATCTATATGTCACAGAATGGCGGAAGCAGTTAGTCAAGTCATTAAGAGCAGTGCAGAAAAAGAATTATTACACATGTGTAAATTCATTCCACCACAGTTCCGTGAATTGTAATCAGAATCCTAGACAAATTGAGTGAAAATAAGAAAGACACAAATAATGTAACGAAATAACATTAAATGGATAATAAATACTGTAAACTGATTACATTAGAAATGTTTCTAACTGAATCAGTGTTCAATATGTATTTTCTATTTCTTATTATAGCATTTTTAGGTAAATATGTGTTAGATCATTTTTTCACTCTGTAGAGATAGATCACTTTTGCATTCAATTCTGTATGAAATTATTAATATTTAGTTATTAGCGTGTTATTTTGCATTAATATTGGTTGTATATGATTCCAATAGGATCAGAGATTAAAATGTATATGATATGATGAAAGTAATAGCTTCAAAATGGACATTATACGTTTTTTTTCATTATTCCTACAGTTAGATCTCTTTTCGGGGCAACTATTCAATTATTGAATGCCAAAACCTACTTTGAGATATCTCTTAGAGAAGTATTATGATGTAACAAGGGCGCATTCAAAAAATATCTGCATTTTTAATTGTAAGGCACTAAAATTCAGGGCCAAATCTCTCATTTAGGTTACAGGGAAGACTCAGTCTTCACCGCGTCCCGCCACACTCCACTCTTCTTTTATTCAAGCAGGGAGTCCATCTGCTCCGTAAAATGGGTTGCAATTTCTGGATTCTGGCTTCGATTTTTGTGTCATGCAGTAAAAAAGGCAGATATTTTTTGCGCACTGCTTTTGTATATCACAACGCTTCTCTGGCGAAATTTCATGACAGGTTTCGGCATGCAACGTTTGACAGTTTCCTTGTTAGAAGTGATTCTAAGTTAAACAAAACGTATAACTGACTACAACATTATCCCGTGTAGCACATGGGGGAAACTATATCAACACTGATGCAAACAGTAGAGATAGCGTTTTCTTTCAGGTCTATACTAGGGGTTGGAATGTAGAATGAGAAATAGCCTTTAGGCTATAAGACGACAAATATGTAACGGTCCTCAACTGCCAGAAGTGTATGTTTGTGACCAGGCATTTCCTGTTATGGAACTTTTAAATCCTCCACACGGAGCAAGTTGAATGAAAATAACCTCTGAAATTTGTTGCGAATACTTATTTATAATAATAATAATAATAATAATAATAATAATAATAATAATAATAATAATAATAATAATAATAAAAAATGATGATAATTATGATGATGATGACGATGCCGATGATTATGATTATAATGATGATTATGATGATAATGATGATTATGATGATAATGATGGTTATGATGATAATAATAATGATGATTATGATGATAACGATGATTATGATTATTATTATTATTATGATTATGATGATTATGGTAATGGTGATTATGCTTATGAAGATGATTATCATGATTATGATGATGATGATGATTATGATAATGATGATGATGATTATGATTATGATAATTGTGATGATGATTATGATGATGATTATGATTGATAATAATAATAATGATGATGACGATTATGATGATAATAATAATAATAATAATAATAATAATAATAATAATAATAATCCTACTTGAAGGGTGTAGTACACTCAAAATGTATGAAGAAACAGGAAGTTTGGGAACAGTCAGGATCCATCAAAACACAGCATAATGTTAAACGTGTAAGGGATTAATATATATTTTTTGTGTCTGATGCTCAGTATGATGGATATTCGAATGATGTAAAGAAATAATGGTTACTTTTAATATTTCAGTAACGTAAAAAAATGCATTTTTATTGTTCGCCTTTTGTTACATTAAAAATGCTTTAATATCATTTAAGAGGAACAATTGCAACATCAAATTGATGTTACAACTCAGTTGATTCTACAGAAAAGAAAAACCTTTTTAAAAATTTGCATGTTGTGATTCTGTTTATGTGAAAACAAAAATTTAATTATTTGACAGTACAACAGTTCCTGGAAACGTGGTTTGTTCATACGAGCTCTTTTGTTTTCAATTCCTCAACAGGCTTAATGATACAGACTAATTTCTGTTGTCCCACAGTAAAACGGAATTTGTAATGCATTTATTTTTACTGACAAACTAAAAAATATAGTCTGTCACGCAAGAATGCGTAAACAACATAATTCCGTAACAAGCCGAATTTATCGTCCGATTTTGCTGATTTACGGAATATATCTTTCTTTTGTTATTTAAATCATTTGTATTCAGTTATGTTGCGAGAAAACAGAACATGGAGGCCGCTAGAGCGATTTTTGAATTAGGCTTTTAGGTGAACCTCTACTCCTAAATGGTCGGATTCCGCTATTTTTTTTTGAGAATATCTTTCTTGTTTTATTGAATTCCACATATCTCGTTTCGTTGCGAGGAATCGAAAATTGGGAATCTAATATTTCCGAATTCATTATCGATGGTGCAGCAAGTTCATCAGTTCTCTCATTTCCTTTATTTCATACATAACCACGAACACATACTAAGCATTATGTTTATCATAATTAGATATGATGTGGTTTCAAATTAAACATAACATTAACAGCCGTCAGTGCTGGTTGTGAATCACGTTACTCATATGATCAATACAGCCTTCTCAACGCAAAGAATTCTGATTGGAAAACTGTAGAAGTTGCTGGAAGTATAAATTGTTAATTAGTTATTTCAATATTCAAATAATATACACTTACACTAGAACAAGTCCACCGCTGTGGTCTCGAGGTAGCGTACTGCCTTGTCACGCAGCGGGCCCGGGTTCGATCCCCGGTCGGGGAAGTTTTTCTGGGTGAGATTTTTATCGGGATTCTTTCTCACCTGTAAGACAAATGTCAGGAAAACTTTAAGGCCCAAACGGTCCCCGAAATCATATTGCCATCATCATCATCATACTTATTATTATCATCATCATCCTTCACCGGTGTGGAAAGCAACGGGAAGTTACCACACCTACAATTCCCTAGTAAAGCTGCAAGCATAGCATGAAAATGCTATGATTGCAGTGAAGGACCTGCCCTCGGGCACAATTACTATGGATGGATGGACACGAGAACAATACCAACACATATTGATGTTTCATCCATAGGTGATGTTCGAGAGCAATCCATGTATATATAATAGTCATGATCAAGTAGACAATCTGGAAGCAACACATTCAAATGAGTACCAGGATGTCCAACAGACAAATAGTTTTTTCTTCATTTCGATGTTATAATTAAATTTTGGCACACACATATATATATATATATATATATATATATATATATATGACAAGGATATTCTTGGATAGTGTAACTAACAGCGCACTGAAGTATCAATTCAGAGGTCCGGGTTCAAATCCACGTCCAAACATCTATTTTTCTTTTCATGTCATATTAGGCTTGCATTATTCAATGTCAAAAAATTAATATATATATATATATATATATATATATATATATATATATATATACATACACCCTCAGATTATCCATATACTACAGCGTGTCCGAAAACATTCCGAGGTTACAACCTGGTACAGCGTCATAGTCAGTTGATAGATTTATACGAAACTGGTGTCATTAGAAAGGGAAACTCATATGGTTTATAACTGATAGGTTGACAGAAAAAATACATGGAAGCACAAAAGAAAACAGCCCTCTCTCCCTCTATTTCTCTTATCATTAAGGCATTGTTAGAGTCAAAGAAGTTGTGTTAAATAGTATGGAAGATGTATTTTTAAGTGTGTGTAAATTGTACAACATTTAGAGTGTTATGGCGAATCCACAGGAGCGCATTGGAATACCACAGTACACGGAGTGTAATTAGGGTGCAGGAATTTTCACCATGAAGCACATACAGGCAAAACGATTCTGAATTGCTATCGTCATTTTGTAGGTCACGAATGCTTATATGATAAAAGGAAAAGCCATTTAGAGAAAGGACCTGTGAGTGCGGAAAGTGTAGAACTGGTGCGGGAGGCGTTTGAACGTAGTCCTCCAAAGTCTGTGCGTAGAGTTAGCTAACAGTTAAACATTTCGGCTACACTTTACAACCTGTGACGCGACTTTTTTTAATTCCTTCATAAACTCCTGTCAAATTTTATTCTCAGAGTTTCATTTTTAAAATTATTTCCCACCAATTACAAAGATTTTTGCATTTTTCTAATGATTATTTCAATATATTTTTCTATGATATTTAACTACATACGTAGCATGAAGACATGGCGGCCATATTGATTTTAACGAATATTCTATGCAACAACAAAAAATGTGTTCCAGTGCAGCCAACATAGAATATGAACTAATTAACTGTACACATATACTTCAAATTTCAGAAATTACTAATTATTTTTGGACGTTGCATTCTTTTACAGATTAGAGTTCTTAAATTGCGTTAGGTTAGCTTTTAGTTTGGTCTTTGATAGGTTAGAGTAATTAAATTGTGTTAGGTTAGCTGTTAGGTTCCTTAAATATCGTGTTGGCTGCATCCTGTGATTAAATAGTGTAAACCGCTTCAGTTTGTTGGCGCATGCGCATGTGTAAGATTGGAACTTAGAACAATTTTTCGCGTCACATATTGTAAAGTATTTACAAAATTTCTAAATTCACCATTTTCAGGGTTCTACGATCTCGTCTGCGATTTCAGCCTTACAAACTGCAATTAATGCATAAGGTTAAACCTTGATGACGCCGCATATTTTTTTTTGTGAAAAGTTGTTTGCGCTAATGGCGGATGATGAAGATCTTTCATCCAAATACATTTTTAGAAACGAGGTAACGTTCCAAGTCAATAGAAAAATAAATAAACACAATGTTAGGATTAGGAGTATCGAGAATCCATATTGAATTTTGTAGTTGAACGTGACTCCCCTAGGCTAAATGTGTTTTGTGCTTTTTCAAAACGGAATGTTTATGGCACATTTTCCTTTCAAGAGAACACTGTCACCGGCATGAGTTATCTCGATATGACTACTGAATGGCTGTTTCCACAATTGAAAGTCGAAGAAGGCAACGAATTTCTTTTACAACAAGGTGGAGCACTTCCTCACTGGCATCTTGATGTACGCGATATTTTAAATCAACGACTTGCAGAAATATGAATTGGGCGCACTGAGAACCAAGATAATTTCTTTTCCTGGTGGCCTCCGAGATTTCCTGACTTAACTGTCTGTGCCTCATTTTTATGAGATCACATAAAGAATTTGTCTCTATATCTCCACTACCACAGAATCTGTAAGAGCTCCTACTTCGTATCACTGCCGCCATCGAATTCATCCCTGTATATATGTTGGAGAGTGAGTGGGAATATCGTCTTGATGTCTGCAGCGTGACACGTGGAGCACACATCGAGTGTCTTTGAAGTTGGTAGTAACATGTTTGAGTTTCTTTTTTTAATGACACCAGTTTCGTGTAAATCAAACAACTGACTACAACGCTATACCAGGTTGTAACAACGGAATGTTTCTGCGGATATGATATACGTTTTCTTTGCGTTTTTTTTTATTTGAATATATTTGGAGTGGTATGTTACATAGGAACCACGGTTTTTCTATGCTGAACCCTTGTGTGATACCACGGATCATAGATTGAGAAACGCGGTTTATGTCAGTTTAGAGTGGAATTTGAACCCTGGATATTTTGAAACGCAGTCTGAGTGAAGTTGTTTTCTTGTTTGAGTTAGACTAAACTTGAAAATTAAGTCTGAGTAAAGTTTGATAACACCTCTTAGAGGAAGCTTCGGAGATGTGAACTTAATCCATGTTAGACAGATGTTTGTCTTTTGCTGAAGATTAATACTTATCATTAATGCAGGAAGGTGCTCCCTTGATAACACATCATCACCCTCTTTCTAGCAATATTACAGAATTCCGAAGGAATCTACTGTAAAATTGAGACACATTGGTAAGTTTAAAGCTTTCTTTAAAAGTTATTCAATTGCTTAAAATTTCCCAATAAAATATGTGTTACTTATACTTTTTGGTTTTACGGCCCTTAGAGTCTAGCCATACCCTCTCGGAATTACTAGAACAAGCTAATTTAGTTACTTTTATTTCCCTACAGATGTCATGGAGATCTAGTAAGAAACTAAGGAATTATTTGGATGACTAAGGTCGGTAAAGTTTGCTTGAAGGCTTCTTTTTTTTCAGGCTTAAGGTTATTTGACGAACCTGAAAATCCTGAGACTCGGAATCCACGGCTTGAAGTTCCTCCGGGAGGATTTGTTCCTTGGATTTTTCTGTCCTAAAGTACATCAACCCAGGCCGAAGGAAGAGGGGGAGAAATAGAAAAACATGGTATGAGGGAATATATGATGCCATGATGAAGAGGGGTATGGAAGAAGTACAATGGGAAGATAGGAATCTCTGGAAAGCAGGAATCAAGGGCAACCCGCTGTAAAGTGGAAAGCCTGTATTAAGTATTAAGTAAGTATATACAGGGTGTAAATGGACCACACCGACAAGGTGATAGGGATGATAGACCATGCAGAGGATCATTTTTTGTGAAGGAGCACGGAACAAGGAACACGTCGTGTATGAGTTATGCACAGATGAAGGTGTGCACCCGTAAGAGTCGGAATTGAATACAAAGAATTGTAGACGTATCATTTTTATGAAAAAAGGGCATATTTTTATAATAAGTGTTATGATGACGACGACAAAAATAATCCTGTCGTTATCACGTGCTGCGGCGATATCAAACATGCAATGAGGCACAGGATCGACTGTTTGAACACGTATTGTAAAAAACATGTATTTTTCGATAAAATGAAGTATACAATTGTTTGTATTCAATTTCAACCCTTACGGTTGCGCATAACTCATAAACGACGTGTTTGCGACTGTATGTTCTTTCACAAAAAATGATCCTCTCTGCATGACCTATCATCCTTATCATTTTGTCGGTGAGGTCCTGTTACACTCTCTCTCTCTCTCTCTCTCTCTCTCTCTCTCTCTCTCTCTCTCTCTATATATATATATATATATATATATATATTATATATATATATATATATATACATTTAAATTAATAATATATTTGTTCAGAGCTACGGGACTTGCGCTTGTTCGAATCTCTACGGGGTTTTGTCAGGATAGGGATGTTTGGAGATCTTATCTCCGGGGGCGATGCACTTACGGGTTTGATAGTGATTATTGATTGATTAATTTGTATCCGTTCGTCCCGCGTGGGGACACGGCGCTCTCTATTGGGGAGTTTATTAACCGAGGTAATTTACTTACGCTTATTTCCCTACATACATCAGGGAGTGACATATCGCCTCGAACACATATCTAGTAGGTGAATAAGGTATTAATTAGAAAATGAAGGCTGATTAGATTTTGCTCTGAATCACTAAATTAGGCTTGTGATTCTTTTACGAACCCGAAAATTTTCAGAATCGGACCCACGACAAAGTTATTTCAGGAGAACCTGTTCCTTGGATTTTTCCATCCTGAAATCCACCGACCACGGCTGTGTTTGAACTCGCGACCCTCGGAACCAGAGGCAAAGCACACAGTCCCTAGATTACTGATGCCGACGAGCTTGATAATACTAGTTAATTAAACTAAAATCCACGAAATAATAGACCTAAAAGACTTTTGAACTACAAACCGGCTGCTGGCCTCACATCACATGTGTTCATCAAACCATTATAGGGGTCGGTCAGCATGTTAAGTCTCCCAGGCTTGTTGGCAGTTTTCTCAACTTCCAGTCGCAAATTCCTCACAATGCTGGGTAGGCATCAGTCACATGCTGGCCGATATTCCAAGAGAAAATTTCTCCCCTCATTGGATCTCGCATTCACCGATGCGGTCTCGGGGTAGCGTTGCTGCCTCGTAACGCAGCAGTCCCGGGTTCGATCCCTAGTCTACACAAGTTTCCTGGGTGATGCTTTTTTTTGGGATTTTTCCTCACCTGTATTACAAACAGGAAACATTAAGGCCCAAATGGTCCCCGACCTTCATCTCGCCATCATAATTTTCATATCGCCATATTTATAATGAATGTTAGTATGGATCTGTGTTACGTCTTGTTGTCTGGAGGAAGCCCTGGCATTGAGCTGATCACTGATTCGGGGAGACCCTCCATGTCCTTGTGTGGTCAAAAAAAAGTGTGAGATCCATAGTTCCCTGGACAGTTGGTGTCACTGTGGCACTTAAAAGTACTTATAATATGTGAGTTTAACAGCGTTAATGGAATCGTGTCTCGTACCTGAGTAATTGTAGCTCTGCACCAAGGTATGAAGCCTTGGACCGCTAGTTTACGAAACAGTTTGTTTTTATTATCACTTGGTGTGTGTCGTGAAATTTCACTTTCTTAAAAGTGGGGTCTGGAATTCAAAAGGTTATCTTTTATAATATCAGTCGCGATGGACTAGTGGCTACTTGCGTCTGGTCTCGAGGGTCGCGGGTTCAAACCCGGCCCAGGCCGATGGATTTTTTTGGATGGGCAAATCCAAGAAACAAATCGTCTGGGAGGGACCTGAAGTCATGGATGTCGAGTCTAGAGATTTTCAGGCTCGTAAAAGATCCTTAAGCCTGATTAAAGAGGCCTGTATGCAAACTTTACTGACCTTCTTTATCCTAGTAATACCTAAGCTGACTACATGATGTCTCATTGGGTCAGTATGTTGACCGCATACAATTCATGACATTTTTGGGAAATAAGCGTAAATAAATTAAGTTAATCTAGTAACTCCATTACAGTTTCTTCAAATTCATGATTAGGAGCATGCATAGGGTTTGAAATCTGTTTACTTTCATTTATTCCTCTCATGACAAATCGTGAAAGTATCTTTACTCTAGAGGCTTCCCTAATCCCTCCGGGGTTTGGTGGGTCTGTAGAACAGTAACCATAACATATATGTCGGAAACACTTGTATATTTCCAAGTTTTCATATGTACTTGTTGACAAAGCGTAACTTTTAAATGTCACCGCTAGAGGGCAGTCATTTCAGATGATGAAGCATGGCGTTCACTGGTGCAGAAAAGGTGTTTCGTGTGCTGCTGTTTGCTAAATGTGAGTCTATTCTGATGGTTCAACGCCGATTTCGTGATTTTTTCTTATGGGGTCATTGTTAACTATCATGTGTTCATCCCTCGTATGCCATCGGCTTAGCAGAGCTGCGGAAAAGGACTGAGCATGCAGTCACCATGAGGTGTTGGCAGGAGATGGATCGGTGTCTGCCGAGTCACTAACGATGGGCAAGTGGAACACGAATAATATACGTATGAAAACTTGGGAATATACTCTTTCATCTGATGCAAATGTCTTCGTCATGTTGCTGTTCTACAGACCCACAAAACACAGGAGAGATTTTTTGACTTGCCCTGTATATTACAATGCGATGTTGGGAAGAGGTTTTTACAGAAGCGAGGAAACGTGTGTTGTACGTTATTTTTTTGCACGATGGTATTTTCAAAATAATAAATAATAGTAAAATAATAACATCTTTACGTTCATTACAAACAGCATGTTGACGTTAGCAGTCTGGCCAATGTATGTACCAATCTGAATTAAATGGCGGCAAGTACGAATTTGTTTTATATTTTTTTCAAATAAAGTTTAGTTCATTTAAAATGCAGTTGTTTCGTTTAATGTATATTAACACTGCCTTTTGGATATATTTTTGTTTGTACATTTTACGTAATATACATAATGGTCCCTAGGTAGGAAATTTGTAATATTACAGTACAGTTAATTAGTTATTTATAGGTTGGCAGCCCCGAAATTTAGGAAATTAACTTTCAATCATTGTCGTCATTCCTGTAAGTACGACAGAATCCACTATCGTGCAAAATATATTTCTTTTACTCAAGCATTAGCCTCCTCAATTCTGTTAATCATGGTTATATCAAAATATATCACTGAAAGATTATTTTAATTTTATAAATCTCTAATCTCTAAAATATGAGAGGCTGAGGACTAACATTTGGGCAGTTACGCCATTGTACATATGCAGATCTTTCTGTAACGAATGTGAATATATCCCAAACTGTGTTTTAGTCGCTTCTGGCATTGCGTGGTCGATGTATTATTGTGAATTGTGGTTGAATGTTGATTTCCAGTGACTATAGAAGTGTGAATTTTTATAACTGTGACCAGAGTGGTGTCGAACGCAGGGCATTCTTGTGTATTGATCCGCCATGTCAGACCGCATCACTATTAATGGTAAATAACTTCACAGCGTTCTGGGAATAACATCAGATTATTATCATCACATTCACTGCGATCAGTGTTATTCATGTTACAAGGATGGATAATTATATTTTACGGATCGGTTGAGAAATTAAGGAATTTGTAAAACACAAGTTCCTGGAATATACATCCAAAGGAATGAAGCTATTGTGGTTTTTCTCATGAAAATATTTTGAATATTTTTTACATATCTCCACGTATATATATATATATATATATATATATATATATATACACACACGATTATTTGAGAATTAAGTTCTTAGAAAATTTTAGACAAAAGAAGAGAGATGGACAGGCGAATGGAGAAGACTACATAACAATGAGCTATATGATCTTTAAAGTGCGTATACACTTGCGCGCGCTCCTCGTCTTGTATTCGTCGGAATTATTAATTTCATCGAACCTCCTGCGATCCATAGGTAACCCACAAACCTTCAGTAGACATTTTGCAGAGCAGGTGTAAGCAACCATGTCTCTATCGCGCGAGGATAGGACTGATGGCTATGTTTAAAAATTTGGCGCTAAAAGTGTGTACTTCATGGGTCAGTGCAATAGATGACATCAAAGACTTTTTTTAATTACGCTTAGTCGGTTGATGCATAACGCCGTCCAATTGTATTTACGAATTATAATAATAAACCATTGAAAAAAATGTTATTTATTGCAACTTACCTTTTCCTGTACCTTGGCTGCTTTTTATTTTACTTTTCTCTCCCGGTAGGAAGAAAGTAAAGAAATCATCTTCTTATTGCATATATCTGGAGATATATCCATCTGATCTCCTATTGCCTCTAGGCATTTCCTTTCAATGATTTTTTAAAATGATCCTTATGTTGAAGATCCCACAATAATGGTTTGTTTCTATACATATCTGTAAGTTTTAACATGTCTCCTTCTGACCACTCCATAATAACTGAAATAATAAAACCTACAGGTACCCGCGGAAAACAAAGAACCTCTCACACTCCCGTCCAAACCTGAACAGCGAGCACTCAAAGTGTTCATGGAAAAAACCGACAATGAGTGGATCGTGATGCGCCGCATGTGTGTCGCGCGCGTGCAACTTGAAACCCTGCGCAGCGTACAATGTATACGCACCTTTAAAGAAAGCCAGATATAATAATAACAGTTAAGTCTTGTGTACTACGATGGGCAGGACATGTAGCAAGATTGGGGAATGAATTATGTGCATGAAAGCTTCTTGTGCGAAAACCAGAAGCAAAGCGCCCAGTTGGTAGACAAAGAATGAGGTGGGAGGATAACATTAACCATGATTTGAGGGAAGTAGATTATACAGGGAGTGATTGGAAAACTTTACTCAGGATAGGAATGTATAGAGAGAGTATGACCGCGCGGCTTCGAAAGTGCCAGTGAATTAGTTATACATTCGTTAACTTTCTAGCGGCCGTAATTTTTATTCCATCGACACAAACTTGGCAATTAATTAGAAAAGTAAAGTGTAATTCGTTAACCAGTAAAATCATGTGTAGAAGTTGACATGAAACGAATTGGTCGTAGTTTACGACACTCAGAATATCGTATCAGATTAAACCGAGGAAGGCTTATAAAATCAGCAAAATCTGAACATTAGAGGGGTGGTTTACGTGAAACCCGAAATTGAAAGTCATTGCCATGTTTAGTTAGTCGCAATGTATACCACACAATGCAATTAACCCTTAAATCCTTAAGAAATATTAACTAACTAACTCACTGGTACTATAGAATCCGTAGGTTCATGGCCGCACGGACATAAGCTCTCCATATATCCCAATCCTGAGCTAATGTTTTCCAATCATTCCCTGTATACTCTACTTCCCTCAAATCGTAGATATTATTCTCCCACCTCATTCTTGGTACCAACTGGAAGTTTTCCCTCTGGTTTTCCTACAAAGCTTCCATGCACGTTTTTCATTCCCCATTCGTGCCACATGTCCTGCCCATCGCAGTCTACGAGACTTAAGAGTTTTTATTATATGTGGCTTCATATAAAGAACATGTAGTTCACTGTTAAGTAGTCTTCTCCATTCACCTGTCTGTTCACCTCTCTAGGGTTCAAACATTTTCCTAAGAACTTTATTCTCAAATACTCAAAATCGCTTTTCCTTCCGTTAAGTAAGAGTCCATGTTTCGCATTCATTTAATATATGATATATTAGTCTAATTAATTTAATAGTTTTAATAAAGTAATAGAAAAATGAATCGGTGTATATTTTTTAAATTTTTGTTGAATTATTCAACAATATGAAAATCATTAAGAACTTAATGGTTATGCATTATTAGTTTTCACTGCGCTCCGACATTTTTAAGTAAGGTGACATTAGAAATTGAGTTTTTTATTTGTCAAAATAATTATTTGTTTTGAGTAAACCAACAAAATGGGATTATAAACTAGAAGAATTAATGAAGAATTCACTTAGTTTACGCAATTCCTGCGTGATGGACTTTCGTGATGTATTTCATCACTTCTAATCCATTTTATAAGACCGCAAGTTTAAAGTAATTTTGAACCACCCTTCATGTTAGTGTATGTGTGTATACACACATACACACATGCACGCACACACACACGCGCACACATACGCACACACACACACACACACACACACACACACACACACACACACACACACACACACACACACACAGACACACACACACACACACACACACACACACACACACACACACACACAGAGACACACACACACACACACACACTCACATACACTCACATATTCACATGCACTCACACACACACTCACATGCACTCATATGTACTCCCATGCACTCACATGCACTCAATACGCTCACACTCACTCACATGCACACACACACTCACATACCCTCACACACTCACACCCACCCACTCACACTCACATACACTCACACGCATTCACTCACACTTACATACACTCACACGCACTCACACACTCACTCACATTCACATACACTAACACGCACTCAGACACACTCACTCACACACACACTCGCACACACTCACACACACACTCACATACACTCACACTCACAAACACTCACACTCACACACACTCACACATAATCACACGCACTCACACACACTCACTTATACTCAATCACACTCACTCACACCCACTCACATATACTCACACTCACAAGCACTCACATACACACTCATGCACTCACATACGCTCACATGCACTCACACACCCTCACATACCCTCACATGCACTCACACACACTCACATACGCTCATATGCACTCACACGCACTCACACACGCACACACACTCACTCTCACTCACTCACACTCACTCACATACATTCACACTCACAAGAACTCACACACGCTCACACGCACTCACACTCACTCACACGCAATCACATGTACTCACATGCACTCACACACACTTACACACACTCACCCACACTCACACACACTAACACACACCCTCACATACACTTACACGCACTCACACACAATCACACACACTCACACATACACTTGCATACACTCACACACTCTCTCACTCACACTCAATCACACACTCACATGCACTCGCACACTCACACACACACGCATACGCATTCACACGCACTCACACGCACCCACACGTACTCACACGCACTCACACTCAGACTCACACGCACTCACACACACTCATACACACTCACCCAGACTCACAAACACTCACACGCACTCACACACACTCACATACACTCACACACACACACACTCACGCACACTCACACAGACTCACATGCACTCACATGCACTCACACACACTCACACACACTTATACACACTCACATATTCATACACACATTCACACACACTCACATGCACTCACACGCAGTCACATACACTCACACAGACTCTCACAGACTCACACAGTATCTCACACACTCACATGAACTCACACACACTCACACACACACTCACACAGACTCACACGCACTCACACACACTTACACAGACTCACACAGACTCACACACATTCACACACACTCACACGCACTTACACGCATTCCCACGCACTCACACGCACTCTCAGACACTCTCACACACACCCATATATATATATATATATATAGTCCACCGCTGTGGTCTCGAGGTAGTGTGCTGCCTTTTCACGCAGCGGGCCCGGGTTCGATCCCCGGTCGGGGCAGTTTTTCTGTGTGAAATTTTTATCGGAGTTTTTGCTCACCTATAGGACAAATGTCAGGAAAACTTTAAGGCCCAAACGGTCCCCGAAATCGTATGTCCATCATCATCATCACCCTTATCATTATCATTCTTCACCGGTGTGGAAAGCAACGGGAAGCTTGTTAGTATAAACTCAGCGATGACCGCATGCTTTTTGTGTTCAGTAGTTTTAGAAGGGGAGAATTGCGCATGCGCAGTTAAAACTGCATTTTGTCAGCGGTTGTGTTATAGTAGTGAACGACTGAGATCTCAAGTAGGCCTGCATATTTCATTATTTTAATATTTTAAGACCGTAACTAACTAACTCACTGACACTATCGAATCCGTAGCTTCATGGCCTCATGGAAATAAGCTCTGCATACATCCCTATCCTGAGGTAATGTTTTCCAATCATCCACTATATAATCTATACTTCCCTCAAATCATGGTTAATGTTATTCTCTCTCGTTATCCTTGGTCTACCTACTGAGCGCTATTCCTGCAAGGAGTTTCCATGTCTTTCTTTCATTCATATGAAAATATACGTAGTAGGCCTATGTCTCGCGCCGTAGCCGAACGATTTTTGGCATAGTGCCTTGGTGCAAAGCTGCGGAATTTGCGTTGTTTTGAGTCCTCATGGGGAGGAACATTTTTTATGGAATTTCGGCTGTAGTTTTCTCCATTTACCTCCCTGTTTGTCTATCTTTGCTCCAAAAAAATTGTAAAGCACTTTATTATCAAATATTTGTTATATTTTCTACCCTTTTAAATTAAAATGCATGTTAGGAGCTTTATATTTATATTGTGACGGTATAAAGTAAAATCTAGAGTTCAGAGCCTATGTCCCTTGGTCCAGTTTCATAGATTTACGGCACTAATGCGTGTGATATACGTCTCTAAGTAACAGTTGTCGCCCCTTTAACGCCCAGTTCTGAATTGTGGCGCCAATGACAAATGTTGTTAAAGTCGTCTTTAATTAAGAATGTTGTACCTCAATGGAATTGATGTACTGTAATTGATTTTTACGAGTCTGAGGATTATCGTCATGCTGTCAGAGAACATGTGTTTGTGGCTTCTGATTGTATTATCTCTGACATACGTTGCAGGTCATGTACCTCCCATGCAATCCTGTGGAAAATGTTCCCTCTGTACGTACAGTGTTTTGAAATCTATCGTGTCCTTAAAATCATACGGAATTATTGCACATTGGAAGAAACATAGGTTCTTCGAAATATTTTCTACTGAAATTCGTTGAATTTAAAATATTGTTATGAACAAGTCAAATAATTATTTTCAGAGGCCTCTTATTTCAGGCTACAATTTATATATGTGCATATTTTTCGAGAGGGGCTACACGGTTTTACTTTCTGTAAAGAAAGCGTTGCTCACAAATTTTACGCCCTGAATATTTCATTTGTTATATTTTCTACTGTTTATCTTTTTTTTTGTTCAATTTAGAATAGCCTATAATCCACCGTTGTGGTCTTGACGTAGAGTGCTGTCTAGTCAAGCAGGGGGTACGGGTTCGATACCCGGACGAGACAAATTTCTTGGGTGAGGTATTTTCGGGGTTTTCCATAAGATAAATGTCAGGAAACTTTAAGGTCCAAAAGGTCTCCGAACATCATATGGCCATCATAATCATCGTCATTCATGTTAACCTTAGGTTAACCTGGCGCACCACTGTCATCATCAACACCCATCATATCATCGGGGCAGCGTAACCCCGCCTTCCAGGCGCCCCCACCTCAGAAGTTGGTTACAAGTATGCCAATACCGGAGAGAACACCAGAAGTGTCAAAATGATTATCTGGGGCATTGGATAAAAAATAGCTTATATCTGTGTTTAGAAGGCCACTGACCGAAGAGAATGGATGGTTGTTATGATGGCGGCTAAGGTCAAACTGAAATAACCGTCACGAAGTGGTACCGTGGCAGCTTCTGGCGCAGCGGACACTGTCCGGACAAGTTTCCTGGACTATTTAATTCATGGCCCAAATGGGAGTCAATGACCAATCACGTTTCAATGTATATTCTTTTATAACCAATCACAGCCATTTTTCACCCGATATTTATCAATTAAGCTTATCTTCTTCTTCTTTTAAGCCCATGTTTCCCTTAACAGAGATTTAGGCGCTCTCCCCCTACAGGGAAGAATTTTAACCATACTAATTTAGTTACACTTGTTTTCGTATAGATGTCATTTGTGTGGTCCGTGGGCAGCGTTCCGCCTCATACTAAATTTAGGATGGGAAAATTCGGTAAATTTTGCTTAGAGGCCTTTTCATTCAGGCTTAGGGATTTTTTACGAGCCTGAAAATCTTCAGACTCGGGACCTACGGCTTAAAGTCCCTCCCGGAGGACTTGCTCCTTGGATTTTTCCTCCTAAAAAATCCATCGACCCCGGCCGGGTTTGAACCAACGACCCTTGGGACCAGAGGCAAGGAGCATAACCACTAGTCCACCGCGGCCGATTAAGTTTATCATATTAAGGATAGCTCTTCCTTTTTTTAATATTCTGAACAGTTCATAGCTTTATTTTGCAGTGACTGACTCTCTAAGAAATACGTTGAATATAGCAATTTATATATTAAGGAGTGAGAATCCCAGAATCCATGTGGCTACCAGATTGTATATTAGTGTACGAATGTAACCAGAGACTGCTTGCGAGATATAATAGAAAACATATTGTAGCAATTGTTTATACCACAAAAAAAATAAACCACTGTTTGCACTTTCTTAAACGTATTATTTCCCAGGTATCACGTTCCAGAAAAATATAATTGACCTATTTACATCATAGGACATCAGAAATTAATTAATAATCTATAACGTTGGTTATAAACAGTTTCCTGTGTTTCATTTTTTCTCCACTACGATGCATTCTTACAATATTGGGATTCGATTTGGCAATAAATAATATGATCTGGTTGCAGTGTTGAACAAATGAAACATAATAAACATTTCTGATTTTTTTCAAATATCGCCGTTTACATTACATATATATATATATATATATATATATATATATATATCCATACATAGTAATTCTGCCCGAGGGCAGGTCTTTCACAGCAACCATAGCATTTTCATGCTATGCTTTGTAGCTTTACTAGGGAATTGTATGTATGGTAGCTTCCCGTTGCTTTCCACACCGGTGAAGGATGATGATGATGATGGCCATATGATTTCGGGGACTGTTTGGGCCTTAAAGTGTTTCTGACATTTGTCTTACAGGTGAGGAAAAACCCCGATAAAAAGCTCACCCAGAAAAACTGCCCCGACCGGGGATCGAACCCGGGCCCGCTGCGTGACAAGGTAGCACGCTACCTCGAGTCCACAGCGGTGGACATTATATATATATATATATATATATACATATATTAAAATAACTATATTTAAATAATGATTTGTGAGCAAACATCTTAATTTTATTCGTTAAATAGTCCTAACAAATGCCACTCTCGATTTCCAAATTCTCTAGATAAATTGGAAATCACTCGTGGCATTACTTATGATAAGTTCTAAGGTCTTTTCCTCATATGTAAGACACATGTCAGTAAACATTAAGGTGCAAATAGTCCCAAAACACCATGTTGGCATTAGTCATCCATATCATACTAGTATTCGCCTTGCTTACAAGAGAATTCTCATTCATTGCTTGCTGAAACCTATCTTCATATTTCTCCCAGAGAACTATTGTGATGTACCAAGGCCTCTCCAAAAAATATCTGCCGTTTTCAACTGCAACTGTTAACTGTTCTTATTTCAACTGGTTTCCCATAAAGATCATGCAGATCACTAATAGGGCCTATGTAATTTTTTCAAATCACCTGTCAGTTTGCCTCTCTTGGGATCAAATATTTCCCTAAGCAGTTTATTGCCATAGTATTATTTGTTCTTCTTTGAACTAAATGGCCATAATTTGTAATATATTTTAGAGAAGTTGGGATAAGAGTCCCTGTAATTCATAATATCAGGTTTTCTGGTAATAATAATCAACATAAACTGCAAAAATTAACTATTCAACAAATATTATTTGAATAAGCGTGACTTAAAAGTATGAAGCGTATAGCAATCTCTTGTATCTTAAACGAGGGAATTCCAGGAAGCGGGCAAACAAGTAGAATTAGGGAAAAGTGGTGCAGAGAGTGATTGTTAGCAGAACAAAAATGTAACCTAAATTTAATTTCCTTCTGCACAACATTTTTTACCATTATTGTTGTTATTATTATTATTATTATTATTATTATTATTATTATTTTTATTATTTTATTATGTTATAATGCTGATGTTTACTATTATTATTATCATTATTGTTATTGTTATTATTGATAATTTAATTATTGGTATTACTATTTTTATTATTTAATACGTTGAATTATGACCCACAAGGACGCAGAAGTCGATGACAGCCAGCTAAAAGACGTATTCAACCACTATAGAAACCGGAACAAATCAGAATTGGTTTAAACCGCGATGGATGGATTATTATTATTATTATTATTATTATTATTACTGTTATTATTACTATTATTATTACTATTATAAATGGTCTTTGGGATCACGAGAAGTGGTAAACAATCATGCTTTAGTAATTGGAAAAGTGTACGTATCGCTTAATTCACAAACCAGATAAATACATTTGTAAGCATCTGGCATTTGAAAGAGGAATTTTACAGAATTCTTTAATGGAGAAAGCATGTAATGTGGCAAATTCTGCTAGAGAGAAGAATCATATCACCTTTGGGAATCGTTCCATTTCCCTCGCTCACCGTAGGAATAAAAATACTCAGGAGTATCGTAGCAAAGAAAGATAACCAAACGTCGAATCATCTCTCTTACAACCCTCATAGGTAATAAAAAACATTCTATTTTCATATCTCCATATTTCTGGTTCTCGCCACAAAACTGACGTCTGTTGTCCTTCATTCATTTATAATCTATATACAGTGATGTTATTTTTGTCGTCAGGAGTTCACTGGCCTACCGTCGCGTCGCCCTAACAGAACCCATTTCTTATCCATCTTATTTAATAGATAACGAAAATTACCCCACACACGCACGCACAAACACACACACATACACACACACACACACACACACACATATATATATATATATATATATATATATGTGTATGGGGTACGCCGTAGCGTAGTGGTTAAGGCAGTGCGCTACAAACCGGAAGGTCGAGGGTTCAAGTCCCGGCGGGGTCAGGATTTTTAAACTGGCCCAAACCTTCTGGTGGCACCATGGCCCTGGGGTCGACTCAGCCTCTAATTGAAATGCGTACCAGATATTTGTTCTGGGGGTAAAGGCGGCCGTCAAGCAGGGCTGACAATCCGGCTGACATCAAGTGCCGATTGTCTAGAAAAAGTGGGAGCCTTAACATCCCACTATCCCAAGGGTCTCCCGAGGCCTGTAGTAGGATCACTTTACTTTATTTTACTTTATATATATATACACACACACACATGTCTCCATGTGCTTGTTATATGGATGCGAAACATGAGCTCTTTCTTTAAGGGAGGAAAGAAGATTACGAGTGTTTGAGAATCAAGTTCTTAGGAAACTTTTTTGGACCAAAGAGAGATTAACAGACAGGTGAATGGAGAAAGGTACATAACAGTGAGCTACATGGCCTTTATACTAAGTCTGATATAATGAGAACAGTTAAGTCCTGTACACTACTATAGGCAGAACATATGGCACATATGGGGAATGAGAGATGCATGGAAGCTTCTTATAGGAAGACCAGAGGGAAAACGCCCAGTTGGTAGACCAAGGATGAGGTGAGAGAATAACATTAACCATGATTTGAGGGAAGTAGATTATACAGAGGATGATTGGAAATCACTAGCTCAGGTTAGGGATGTATGTAGAGCTCATTACTGCGCGGCCGTGAACCTACAGGTTCAAATGTGCCAGTGATTTATATATATGTTTGCGTGCGTGCGTGTGTCAATACTCAAGTGGCGGCAATTTTTGTGTTTTCGAAATCAAAACTGGCAAAGAAATTATTTAACAAACGAAAATCAGAGACAGATAAATCATCAAAAACGGACCGTTATGTGTGGGGTAAAACGAATCGAACATTTAAAATCGCTCTATTGTCCGCACTTTTTATTTATCATAAGTAATGTGATCGGCCGCGGTGGACTAGTGGATATACTCCTTGCCTCTGGTCCCGACGGTCGCGGGTTCAAATCCGGCCGGGGTCGATGGATTTTTTAGGATGGAAAAATCCAATGAGCAAGCCCTCCTGGAGCGACTTTAAGCCGTGGGTCCCGAGTCTGAAGATTTTCAGGCTCGTAAAAATCCTTATGCCTGAATGAAAAGGCCTCTAAGCAAAATTTACCGCATTTTCCCATCCTAGTACTACCTTGGTTTCCTAGATGTCAGTATGAGACGGAACGCTGACCATGGACCATTCAAAATGACATCTATATGAAAACAAGAGTGTGACTAAATTAGTATGGTTCAAATTCTTCCCTGTAGGGGGAGAGCGCCTAAATCTCTGTAAAGGGAAAACATGGGCTTACAAGAAAATAGTAATGCCACGAGTGATTTCCAAATTATCGATAAATTCATGACTCACGAAGTGAGGAGTGAATTTATCTAGACTATTTAACTCAAGCCCCAAATGGGAGTCAATGACCAATTACATTTCAATGATTTTTTATTTACAACCAATTACAGTCGTGTTTCGCCTAAAATTTATCAACTAAAGTTTATCATAATAAAGAAAGCACCTTATTTTTAACATTCTGAATAGATCATAGCATTATTTTATAGTGACTGACCCTCTAAGAAATACGGCTATCAGATTGTATACATATAGTGCATGAATGTAAACAGAAAGCGCATGCGATAATAACATAGAAACATTTGTAACAATTGATTATATAAAAAAAACACTGTTTACGTATTCTTAAACGAATTATTTTACAGGAAATTACGTTGCAGAAAAATATAATTGACATATTTACATCATAGGACATCCAATTAATTAATACCTACAATGTTGGTTATAAATTTCTCCACTAGGGTGCATTCTTACGACATTGCGATCTTTTGGCAATAAATAATATTGTGATCTGGTTGCAGTGATGAACAAAATAAGCAAATGACGCGTACCAATCGTTTCTTATTTGTTTTCAAACATTGCCGTTTACATTATATATATATAAATATTTTAAAGTAACTATGGTTAAATAATGATTTGTGAGTAAACATATTAATTTTATTCGTTAAATAGTTCTAACAAATGCCACTCTTGATTTCCAAATTCTCTAGATAAATTCACTCCTCACTTCGTGAGTCGTGAATTTATCGATCATTTGGAAATCACTGGTGGCATTTTTTTCGCGCTAATATAATTGTTATATGACGGTTCTTAACTTATCTGCAAAGGAGGGTACAATTCTAATGTTTATGAAGACAATATAAACAATGGAAGTTGCCGATGGTTAAGTACTCATCTGGTCTATATCCCAGTTGTGTTATTAGCGTTGTGTGTTCAAGTTCAATGAGCTTTTATTCTTATTCTATGTGGATACTTCACCTCAAGGTTTGTCATTTTATTGATATATTTAATGTTTTTCTATATAACCAGATTTTATGTTAAATACATGTGGAATCATACCTTCCATGCACTAAAAAATTACACAGTCTTACATTAAATTGAGTTACAAATAAAACAGTTCTAAACAGTAGTACAAATTTGAATTATAATATAGAGTGATTTATGGACTTTAATTCCCGCAAAATAACATGTGTGCAAGTTATTGCGTTTTTAAAATTAGCTTCCTCATTACAGGAGGTAGCCAGCAACTGAGGCCTACCGTTGCGCGCAGAGAATAATTGTTTGATTTAATATGGAAAAAAAAAAAGTTAGATAGGGGCAATAAGTTATCATTTAGTAAACAAATTAGGGGCAAGGGATGATAGCAGGATGTCTTAAATGATATTAAAAATCAATATTTTTTTGAAAAGCGATTTTGTCAATTGTACGAAGTTGTGCGGGAAAAAAAAAATAAAATGAAATATTCTGATTGGCTAGGAGTGGATGTTAACTTTCCCGTTATGAAGAATTAATTTAGAACAATGACAATCGTTGGAAAATTCTGTTCCATCTGTTTATGGAATTGAAAAACCCAAAATAACTTTCAAAGAGGCTGGAATAAAAGAAATGTTCACTTAAGCAGGAATTCTCTTGCGATGAATTTACTCTTGAAACAGAAATATCACTTTGGTGATATGGTAAACGGGATACTGCTGATGTTTTAAAGACATTACTCAAAAAACCATAAAAATAGCTTCAAAATAATAATAAATATTACAAATCACCGCGCTCAACTCCCCTACCTTCTATGTCGGACGAAGCATTGTCTTTTTTGACAATAAAATATAAATATGTCGATATATTAACATGAGATTAGGTGTCAATAAGATAGGTTGTGATATTTTATCCACCCTATAATGCTTCTAAGGAAGCAAATTTTTTATGCTACCTTTCCCAAGACAGATATTTCAGCAGAAAAAAAAATTGTTTGTTTTTATTCCAGCCTCTTCGAAATATATTTTGGGCCTTGCAATTCCATAAGCAGATGGAACAGGATTTTCCAACGACTATCAGGGTTCTAAATTCTTAATAACGGGAAAGTTTACATTTACTTTTAGCCAATCAGAATATTTCAGTAGAAATCTAACTTTTATTCTTTCTCGCACAACTTCCTATATTAAAAAAAAAATGTTTTAAATTTTTTAAAACATTCTCCGAACGTCCCCTAACTGTAATTTATTAATAGAGGATCACTTATTGCCTCTATCGGTCACTTTTCTTCATATATTAAATCAAACAATTCTCTGCGCGCGAAGATAGGCCTCAGCTGCCGGCCGCCTCCTCTAATATAAAAGCTAATTACAAAAAAAAAAAACGCAATAATTTACACACATGTTATTGTGCGGAAATCGAAGTCCATTAATCACTCTATATTCTAATTAAAATTTGTACTACTGTTCAGAACTGTTTTTTTTTTCGTAGCTCAATTTAAAGTAACACGATTGTGTAAATTGTTTAGTGTTTCGAAGATATGATTCCACGTGTATTTAACACAATATCTGGTTGTATAAAAACATGTTAAATATATCAATGAAAAGTACAAACCTTGATGTAAAGTATACATATAGAATAAGAAGAATAACTCACTGAACTTTAATGCAAAACGTATTTATTTCTACAGCTCGGTACACAACTGGGATGCGGACCAGATGAGTTCTTGACTATCGGCAACTTCCGATGTTTATATTGTCTACATACATTTTAGAATTCTACCCTCCTTTACAGATAAGTTTAGAACAGTCATCTGTCAATGATTTCAGAGTGAAGAAAGATGATTTGGCGAGAGTTAGAAACATACTTTTTTTCCAGCTAGATTTCGTAACTGGCCCACCCAGCATCATGAGGCATTTGGGTAGCTACAATAAATAGCTACTCCAGGTTGAGAATACCAGTTTTAACGGCCGGAGGTTCCGACATGCTGACCACATGTCACCCTACACTGGCTAGATGATCGTCTACTCTGTGATTAACACATGTGGATGTGAGGCGAACAGCCTGCTGGTCAGCCAAAAGCCTTCTAGGCCTGTCGCGCTTTGAGTTTTTTATATCAAGAAAATCGGAATAAGTAGATTCCCGGGCAAGCGTGCTCTGCCATACAGTTCATCCAATTGAGGTGGAGCTTTTTGAAAAATGTTCAGGAGATACAGGGAATGAACATAGACTATAAGAGAATTGTAATACTCAACCACTTCACCCCTAAAAATCACACTTTGTAGTGAAAAAGTGAAATAAAGTCCCTATTTTGACGCATTAATGGCTTACGCTGCCTAAACCATAACAAATACACAAATTGATGTACACAGAATTGAACATCTAAAAAAAAACCCCTACAAAAAATAGAGTATAACAGCGTAAAAACACATTGGTAACATTTATTTAGGAGTAGGAGCGCAGGGCGGGGTATTAGTTAGTAGAATATATACATTACAAAGTTTTAGTTAAAGGGACAGGGAAAACAATATATATATATATATATATATATATTATATATTATACATGTAGGAGCCAGTTTCAAGACAAAATTAATTCTAGCACATACAAAATTTAAAACAATAATACAAGGGTAAATAAAATAGACAACACAGTATAGAATAGATTAATACCAGACTGAAGAAGGTAAGTAAAGAGGTTAGGAAATAATATAAAACAAAACAAATTATGGAAAATGTTTTAAATGTAATGATATTGTTTAATTTTTTTGCAGTAAACTGGCGAATTCAATGATTTATCTTCAGGTGCATGTGAAATTGACAAGAAACATGAGTAGTGAGTGTGACATATACATGCTATATATGGAATCCGTGTGTTTTCTGAATACAAAACCCTTTCCTTGGTTCTGTATTTATTCCCATTTATATTCGAACCACAGATATTTAAAATATATGGTTGTGTGATCTAATGGGGTTCATCATACACTTTCAAATGACTCTGTATGTAGGTATGTTTCAAGTGTGAATGTGTACCATAACAGAGTACATTGATTCCATAGATGGGAAAAGCGCTATATATCCTTCAGGTGGCAGGACTAGGGCAGTCTGCTGTACCAGTTTTGAATAGAATAGAATAGAGGGGAAGGTTCATTTGGGATCGTAGAGCTAATCGTTTTCCTAAACGCTGGAAACAAACGCAACGAAAAAAGTATTACATTTTATATTTAGTTTTAAAATATATCTCGAAATGTCCTATGTCACTAAGGTACCTATCATTACCCTGCATAATGTAAATACATTACACTATAATTTTTAGAATTACAAGTTAGCCCATTAACATTCCGATGCGAGCAAGGGCCTCCTGTTATAGGGTGGCTTACAGAGAATGCCTCGGTCCAACCATTTGCATGGCACTACGATTTCTTCTCACAGATTTTTGAAAATTATATATTTCTTCCACTTTTGCCTGCCTGTTGCTATTGTAGACCACATGCTACCAAGTTGACACTTGAAAGCATCACACCATCGCATCCTTTGCCTCCCATCGCTCCTTTTTCCTGACTTAGGTTCCCACACGGTCACTGCGAATGTCCAGTTTTTAGGGTCCATTCTGAGCACATATCCTCTCCAAATCCACATTGAATATGTTGCTGTGTTCCTCACCTCTTTCAAATTCGTTGACTTGCGGATGTCTTCGTTTCTTCCCCGGTCTCTTCGCGTGATTTGAGAAGTTTTCCGTTCCATCTTCCTCTGGCAGATTTGTATCGTGTTTTTTTTCTGGTAAGTGACCATGACTATGATCCATGTGTTAGCGCCGGCAACATACGTAAATCCATGACATCCTTCTTAACCTTCATAGTAATTGATTGTCTCATAACATACAGTTTAGACTATATATTTATATAAGAACTAGCATACGCGCTACGGCTAAATAAATTCAATGTGTTTTTTATCTTTAGTTGAATAAATATAAATAAAACTAATTATAAATGTATATCGTAATTATTTTTAGATACCCTCTGCTGATTCCCGGCGTTGCCAGGGAATCTACTCATCCCGATCTTCGTGGCATCAATGAGCTGAAAGACAAAAATTGGTATAGTGAGTTATTCGTAATAGAATGCGCTACTACGCTTGTCCGGGATTCTATTCATCCCGACCTTTTTGGCATCAATGAGCTGGAAGATAAAAATAGTTATTGTGAGTTGTCAGTAAAAGATAGAAATTTGCAATCTTATACTTTATTATAGAATTTTTTGAGGTATTCAATTCTATGAACATTAATTTAGTATATTTGTTATGATTTAGGCAGCGTAAGCCATTTAAGGGTTCAAAAAAGTGACTCATTTTAGTACACTATTCTTATTTTTTATAGCTCCGGCCCTCTAGTCTGTATGGTAGTATGTATACGTCAATTCTCCAAACAAATCTCTAAATGATTGTTAAACCGATTCAAATCGGTCAAGTAGTTTTTGAGTCCATAAAGGACAGACAGACAGACAGACAGACAGACAGACTCACAGACTCCCATTCTTTTATATATATATATATATATATATATAGCCACTAGATGTCAGTTAGAACAAATTTCCGCTACCTCTTGTGTGAATTGAGAATGCTACATGTATAAGAAAAATGTATGTTTGTGTTGGAATTCTTGGGTAGCTCAGTTGGTTAGAGCGCTAAACATACAGAGTTTAGAGACTCGGTTTCAAATCCCGACTCAAGCATTCATTTTTCTTTTCATATCATATTTGCCTTCATTGCCAAATGTCAAAAATATATTTATAACATCTATATATACAAGCGTTACTGCTATAAAGTAAATATTCTCTTAAAATTTGCTTAACTGTTATGTTAGCCACTAGATGTCAGTTGGAACAAATTTCCGCTACCTCTTGTGTGAATTGAGAATACTACATGTATAAGAAAAATGTATGTTTGTGTTGGAATTATTGGGTTGCTCAGTTGGTTAGAGCGCTAAACGTATAGAGTTTAGGGACTCGGGTTAAAAAATCCTGACTTAAGCATTCATTTTTCTTTTCATATATATATATATATATATATATATTAATTGGCGTTTCTCGTATAATTGAATCAGTCATTTCGAAAAGGGATCATCTACAGCTGATCAAATTTTACAGGAGAGGGAAAAAACTTATTCAGTTTCTCCAGGATAAAGCTATGAATCTGAAATTTCTACTGAATAATTTTCATGCTCATTCACGTTCACTTACCGATTTACATGACTTTCTTGATTATGGTTTTCCCAAAAAAACTAATTACAATTTTCCGGAGATGATCCCTTTTCGAAATGAACGAAGAAACGTTTACAAAATTAAACACATTTCTTTGAAAAAATTATTATTGCTAAATAACTACATACATGGAATAATACTGTATACATTTTATTACATTTCATCATTTGGAAGTGACTATAAAAAATACATCCGAAAAATTTCATCATTGAACATCTTCGGCGTTCTCTACTACTTCAGCTGTAGTTGTAGCCATTTGAATAAATCATCATAAAAATTTCGATGGATATCAGGAATGTACTGATGAAGTTTCTTTACATCATCCATTTTTTTGTGATTGATTGGTACTTTGCTGATGTAGGCAGGGTGTGTTTTCACATCTGGTATTTGCAGTATTTCTGGGGGCTTTGGTTTGAGCAAGTTGAACTCTTGTTCCCCGAAAATGGTGTCAATGAATTTCCGGCCGATTACGGTTCTAGGCTTGTCACTATTACACTCAAATTCGTAAAATGTATTTATTGCAAAATAATGTTTTTGTTCTTTTAGTACACCTTTACCCATACTGTGTATACGGAGTGCCTTGCATTAAATAAATAATACATAAATAACGATTGTAGCATGGTTTTAATACTGTTTACTCTGATAACACAGAAAGACTGCAAGAGGATAGATATGCAGCTGAAGTCAAGATCACATTCGTGCGTCAGTCCGTTCGAAAAGGGAACAACTCGGCGAGTTGATCCTTTTTCGAAATGACTACCTGAAAGATAAAGTCAGAAAGTGGTAAAATAATTGTGTATTTGATCTATTCTCACGCGGAATCGATGTAAACATGGAATAACGAAAAAAGTGAATTTCACAAAAATTCGTAGATGATCCCTTTTCGAAATGACTGATTCAATTTATCATGCTTATATTATTATTATGATTATAATTATATTATCATTATTATTATTAATATTATTATTACTATTGTCATAAGTATTATTATTGTTATTATCGTATAAAGTTTTGGTTTGTAAATTAAATATACATTGCTACATTTAATGTATCTTTAACTGTTTATAACACACAACAACAAAGAATTACTCGCAGGCTCGAAATGTATCAATAACTATGTTTTCGGACTCGCTGAAGACGAAAATGATAGTAGTTTTTTCCAATCACCTAACCGGAGTCAGATATTTCGACGACAACCTTTAACAGAAGTGATCGTTTCCATGAGAGTCGCAGGCGCTATTGTCTCTCAAACTGGTCACCCTTATTTTTGGTTTGCGCGGTTTTATTACTCTTAGAGATTGTTAAACCCTCAGGAATACACAGGTATACAAAATTTCCTGATTGTCACTGTCAAATACGTGAAATAGTGGCTTGTAAGACCTCGTTCTGTGCAGTTCGTCTTACATTACATCATTGTGATTGTGAAGTGTCGATATATGCATTATTGTGTATCATTATAAAGAAATTGAATTAAAACAATCTACTATAATATTTTTTAATACGTAAGTTCTAGTGCTTTTATAATTTTGCAATGTCTCGCCGCTGTAAGTATTCTCCTAATTTATTCTCTTACGTATGTGGAGAGAATTGTACAAAATCTCAGCGCAGAACTAGTTATAAAGGCGTACAATTTATATTTCGGGAACTATAGTAAATTTGGAGATACTGATAAATAATTGGGCCCCCAATTCTTGCTGTATAAACTGCCAAAAATGTTAATAGGGTGGTTAAAAGGTTCGTATTCGTGCATGCCATTTGCCATTCCAATGTTGTGGAGGGAACCTACGGACCACATCACTGACTGTAATTTCTGTGCGGTCAATATATCTGGTTTCAGTTAAAAAAATAAGCATTATCTTCAGTATCCAAAATTTACAGTCAGCCATGCGACCTGTTAAACATAGTGATTCTTCACCGAACTTGGGTGACGTCAGTGATGAACCTGGCGAAAGGTTCTACCAAGACATTTTAGAAATGGAAAGGCGTTACAAAGGGAAATCAGTGACCAACATGCTTGCTGTTTACTGCTGGCAACTTATCACCATCTTATCGGAGTAAGTCATCCAGGAAGAAGTTTTGAAAGTTTTGCCACAATTTAAGCATGTGTTGTAACGTAACTACTTACTTATCCTTCTTAGAAAAAAAAAACTTTTTGGGTCTTATGTGATTTGGTTTCACATAGATCAATTGCTTCTAGCAATATTATTGCAAAAAAATTGAAACTAAGTGCAGATAAGCAATAATATGCGAAATATAACGAAAAACGTTCAACATGTCCTTGCAAAAAACTGTTAGGTGATAGAGAAAAACAGACTTCAAATTCGAAATTAGTACATGCCAGTTAACTAAAATCACCTGTTTTCATTTCTGCGAGCGACAAAAAGTTCAAATTTGTTGTTGTGGTAATTAATATAGTGTATATCTATATTTGTCAAATATTTATTTGTATTTGTGCTGGTTGAGTGGAAGAGAAGGCCTTATGGGCTTAACTCTGCCAGAATAAATAAAACATTATTATATATATATATATATATATATATATAATCATGGAATTTCCCTCAATATTCGTCAGTTGGAATGATATACGCATGCGTTGTTTCCTCTAGCTTTGTTTTACTCCCCGCTACACTCGGGTCTAAGGAATTCTGTCTCCATCTTAACGAAACTCAATTCTGATGAAATCTGTGCAGAGGATTTGAGTAATTTATAATGTTTACATGACGTTTGTGAATTCAATTTTGCGGCGCGCATAGCTGTGGCGCTGTTTATTAATGAAATACCAAGTCAGATTGTTCTAAGTGTAATAACTTATTATGACGTCCATCAAGTCATCTCTAAAGCGCATTTGGAGAAACGCGAATCCATCGAGTCAACTCAAGCGGTGATGTACCAGATACGTATTAAGATGTTCCTGGGTTGAAATCTCGGTGCCGACAAATCAGAGGTTTTACTCTAGATTTCTTTATTTGTCATAAGTATTGTCAGGAGTGAATTTATCTAGAGGATTTGGAAATCAAGGGTGGCACTATTTAACGAATAAAATTAAGTTGTTTACTTGAAAATCATTATTTAATTATATAGTTACCGGTATTTTAAAATATTCATATAATTAATGTAAACGGCGATGTTTGAAAACAAATCAGAAATGAATGTTAAGTTTCATTTGTTTATTCAATGCAACTTGATCATATTATTTATTGCCAAATAGGATCACAATTTTGTAAGAATGCACTCCAGTGGAAAAAAAAATTAAACACATCAAACTGTATTTTACAACCAAAATTATAGGTTATTAATTATTTTTTAGTAAACAATCATCATTTAAAAACACAATTAATGAACACACAATTATCAAATCTGTTGTTCGAAGTAATCTGTCCATTATTTGCTATATTCAATGTATTTGTTGGAGAGTCAGTCACTGCAAGATAATGATCTGACCTGTTCAAAATATTAAAAAGGAGGAGCTCTCTTTATCACAAAAGCATAAAGAGAATTCGGCAAAGATCGAGGTGAAACACGACTGTCATTGGTTGTAAAACAAAATTCATTGAAACGAGATTGTTCATTGACTCCCATTTGGGGCATGAGTTAAATAGCCAAGGTAAATTCTCGTTTGGTATTTCATTATAACGAAATATTTCTGCATCACAATGATAATAATAATAATAATAATAATAATAGTAATAATAGTAATAATAATAATAACAATAATAATAATGGTAATAATAATAATAATAATAATAATAATAATAAAAGTAATAATAATAATACTTACTTACTTACTTACTTACTTACTTACTCACTGGCACTATCGAACCCGTAGGTTCATGGCCTCGCGGACATAAGCTCTCCATTCATCCCTATCCTGAGCTAATGCTTTCCAATCTTTCCCTGTATAATCTACTTCCCTCAAATCATAGTTAATGTTATTCTCCCACCTCATTCTTGGTCTACCAACTGGGCGTTTTCCCTCTGGCTTTCATACAAGAAGCTTCCATGCAAGTCTTTCATTCCCCATACGTGCAACATGTCCTGCCCATCGCAGTCTACGAGACTTAACTGTTCTTATTATATCTGGCTTCCTATAAAGGCCATGTAGTTCATTGTTATGAAGTCTTCTCCATTCACCTGTCTGTTCATCTCTCTTTGGTCCAAAAATTTTCCTAAGTACTTTATTCTCTAATACTTGTAATAATAATAGTAATAATAATAATAATAATAGTAATAATAACAATAATAGTAATAATATTAATAATAATAATAGTAATAATAATAATAATAGTAATAATAATAATAATAGTAATACTACTACTACTACTACTACTAATAATAATAATAATAATAATCATCATCACTCCAGGGATTAGGCAATTGCACCTTCCGACTTCATAATGCATCAGCCCAACGTCTTCTAGGTCTTCCAACATCACGCCTTCCTCTTGCTTGATAATTTCTGGCTAACAATGGATATCTCTCCTTACTCATTCCATCCATGTGATCAATCCATTTCTGTCTGTAATTCGTGACTTTATCCAATAAAGGCTGTACTTTCAATTCTTCTCTTATATACTCATTTCTTATTCTATCAAGTCTTGTACATCCTTTTACTTGTCTTAGGAGCCTCATCTCCGCCGTCTGTATTCTATCCTTCTGTTTTTTCATTGGAGCCCAAGTTTCACATCCAAACAATATTGTGGGAACCGCCATAACATTATACATTTTTATCTTGGTTCTTTTCTAATTTTATTTTTGAATGTTCTCTGTATTGTTCCACACATCGTCCGAAATTTATTTATTTTGGAGTCAATATCTCTTTCCACATTGTAGTCAACATCACAGCCCAAATATTTGAAACTAGACGCCTGTTCTATACTTTGATTTTCTAAAATAATTTTGGATCTCACTGGATCTCTTCCTCTAAAAGTCATGGTCTTCGTTTTCCTTACAGAATTCTTTAGATCATATAATTTACATATTTCATTTAATGCATGCATACATTTCTGTAAGTCGTCTTCATTTTTCTGTATTATGATTACATCGTCAGCAAATAGAAGATTATTTATGCACACTTTATTATCTATTCTTATTCCTGGATTCACTAAAACTTTCCATTTATTTAAAATATCGTTTATATATATATATATTAAACAAAGTGGGTGATAAACTACATCCTTGTCGTAATCCAGTATTTGTTTTGATTGTATCTGTTCTTTTGAATCCGGTATCTATAATTATATTTGTGTCTTCATATAATTTCTTTATTTTTTCAACAAGGCACAGCGGGTATCCTTTCATTCGTAACATTTCCCATAATTTTTGTCTGTTTACTCGATCGAAGGCCTCATCCAAATCTATAAATCCTATGTGAGTTTCTAAGTTATGTTCTCTTCTCTTTTCTATGAGTTGTTTCAGTGTAAAGACATTGTCTATACATGACCTTCCCTGTCTGAATCCACTTTGATTTTCATTTATTATTACCTCTGTTACTTACTTACTTACTTACTCACTGGCACTATCGAACCCGTAGGTTCATGGCCGCACGGACATAAGCTCTCCATACATCCCTATCCTGAGCTAATGTTTATGTTTCTCAATCTATTATTTATTATTTTCGTATATATCTTGTAGCCAGTATTCATTGAGCTAATTCCTCTGTAATTCTCGCAATTTCTCCGGTTTCCTCTTTTGAATATATTCTTCACAATTGCTGTTTTCCAAGTGGTTGGAATCCCATAGGTCTGCCAACATATATTAATTAGATGAAGTAATCGTAGTTTACACAATATTCCACTATATTTGACTAACTCCATATTTATATTATCTAATCCTGTTTCTTTCCTATTCTTAGTGGTTTTCAGAGCCATTTCTAATTAATTTATGTCTATTACATCAATATTTTCCACTTTTATTTCTTCCTCTTTGCTCTTTTCCGTCAATTTTCTCCTTTTTCCAAAGTTTTTCATAATGTTGTATCCATTATTGTTCTGGGATTATATTCAATCTGGCCGAATCTTTCTCAGTCTGATTTAGATATTTCACTAATTTATAACCTATTTCTTGTCTTCTATATATATCATGTTCTACTGAGCTTATAAATTTATCCCATGACTCCTAATGGGCTTTTTTTATAATGCTTTTAGCAATTCCCCTTTTCATTTTATATTCTTCGTAAGATTCTTCTGTTTTCAGTCGTAAGTATGTATGATATGCTTTTTGTTTTTCATTCACTGCATTTTGTATATTCGCATTCCAAGTTCTCAAGCCCTTCCTATTTCTTATTCTATTTTTCTTTCCTAATATCTCATTTGCTGTTTTACGTATTACATTTGATCTATTTTCCCATTCAATATTTATATCTTCTGACGTCGCTATCTCTGATATATATATTTTTTCATTCTGCTTTCATAATGTTGTCTAATACTTTAATCTTGTAATAAATATACTTTATATACTTCTTCTTGGTTTATTTTTGTTCTTTATGTTATTTTCTGCCATTTAGCTATTATGTTTATTTTACTTATCACGAGATAGTGATCAGAGTATATATCGCTGCCTCTATGTACTCTCACATCTTTTACCAAGGCTCCTAGCTTGTTGTTTACGATTAAATAGTCAATTATTGATCTTGAGTTATATCCACTTCTTGTATATTTATGTATGTCCTTTTTTCGGAAATAGGTATTCATTATTTTTAATTGATTATAGGCTGAAAACTGTCTCAAATCCTGTCCATTATCATTTATTGTTATTTCTCCATTATTTCCTATTACATTAGGTATAGGGACATTGCCTACTCTGGCATTTAAGTCTCCACTTATTATTAAATGATGATCTTTTGTATATTTATCAACTAATGTTTGTAATGTTTTATAATTTTTGTTGTTTTTTTGTTTCTTCTTTCTTACCTTCCTCTGGGGCATACACAGCAATTATCATCATATATCCTCTTTCAATTTTAAATCTGGCTATCAGGATTCTTTCATTTATAAACTCATAGCTATTCAATTTGTTCTTCCACTTTTCATCTATTAAAATTGCTACTCCACACTGCGCCCTTGTTGTCTGTTCTACTCCGCTGTACAACATAATAATAATAATAATAATAATAATAATAGTAATAATAATAATAATAATAGACTGCGATGGGCAGGACATGTTGCACGTATGGGAATGAAAGACTTGCATGGAAGCTTCTTGTAGGAAAGCCAGAGGGAAAACGCCCAGTTGGTAGACCAAGAATGAGGTGGGAGAATAACATTAACTATGATTTGAAGGTAGTAGATTATACAGGGAATGATTGGAAAGCATTAGCTCAGGATAGGGATGTATGGAGACCTTATGTCCGCACAGCCATGAACCTACGGGTTCGATAGTGCCAGTGAGTAAGTAAGTGAGTAATAATAATAATAATAATAATAATAATAATAATAATAATAATAATAATAATAATAATAATAATAATAATGTTAATAATAAGTCACTTTAGATTGACGGCCGCGCGGACATAAGCTCTCCATGCATCCCTATCCTGAGCTAATATTTTCCAATCATCTCCTGTATAATCCGCTTCCCTCAAATCATAGTTAATGTTATTCTCCCACCTCATTCTTAGCCTCTCTACCAATTTCCCTTGCAGACAATTAAACATCTTTATTTTTTTATTATTATTCTCCTACGCAGTTTAATCTCACACCTTTAGGTATTATTACGTCCCACGTCACCGGGCCTTAAAGTGGCACGACCTGTCGGGAGAGGGATTTTAAACCTTGGATCACACTCGTGCGTTTTTAACTACAAATGGACATGGAGTGTCTCCCCGAATAAGTGATCAGTTCAATGCATGACCTCCTCTGAGATTACACAACATTTAAAACGAAACACACCATTCACTCACATGTACTAAACATGGCGAATGCGATAATGATAATTATGATGGCCAGATGATGTTCGGAGACCGTTTGATCCCTAAACCCTCCTGAAATTTCTCTTATTGGCGAGAAAAAATTTAAAAAAAGACCATTACTCAGGAAAATTGTCCCGACCGGGGATCGAACCCAGGCCTGCTAAGTACGAATTGATAAATTTGAGATATAAAGCCGTGAAGTTAGCTGTAAAACCATTTCAGACTCATATAAAATTTGTCGTAGCTGGTAATATGCTAATTTCGAATAAGTTTTCAGAAATTTAAACTGTTTATCAATAAACATAAAGAATTTTTTTTTTAAATTCTTGTTGTGTTATAAAAAGTTCTTCATATTTGTATATTTTTGTATTGTAAATGTTAGTAATTTTGTACTATGACATTTTTATATTGTAAGATTTATTTGTAATGAAAATTGTCGTATAGAAGTAGTAATTTGGGGAAGTATGATACATGTTATTTTAGCCACTCTCTATAGGCTGTTCGGAGTTCTATAAAATCTATGAGGGGCATATGAAACTGGATATTTACTTCAAATAAGAATATTTAAAATTGTTTCATAAACATTTTAAATATTATTTTAGATCTCAGAAAGAATCCGAGTAGATTTTTACACCAATATAAAAAAATTATAATATTTTTATTGTCCACCGCTGTGGTTTCGAGGTAGCGTGCTGACTTGTCACGCAGCGGGCCCGGGTTCGATCCCCGCTCGGGACAAGTGTCTGGGTGAGGTTTTCTTCGGGGTTTTTCCTCACCCGTAAAGCAAATGTCAGGATACTTTAAGGCCGAAACGGTCCCCGAACATCAACTGGCCATCATTATCATCAATATCATATTCACATCATTAGATTAAGTTTAGGTTTAAGGCCTCTCCTGGCGCATCATTATCATCAGTATCATATTCACATCATTAGATTAAGTTTAGGTTTAAGGCCTCTCCTGGCGCATCATTATCATCAGTATCATATTCACATTAGATTAAGTTTAGGTTTAAGGCCTCTCCTGGCGCATCATTATCATCAGTATCATATTCACATCATTAGATTAAGTTTAGGTTTAAGGCCTCTCCTGGCGCATCATTATCATCAGTATCATATTCACATCATTAGATTAAGTTTAGGTTTAAGGCCTCTCCTGGCGCATCATTATCATCAGTATCATATTCACATCATTAGATTAAGTTTAGGTTTAAGGCCTCTCCTGGCGCATCATTATCATCAGTATCATATTCACATCATTAGATTAAGTTTAGGTTTAAGGCCTCTCCTGGCGCATCATTATCATCAGTATCATATTCACATCATTAGATTAAGTTTAGGTTTAAGGCCTCTCCTGGCGCATCATTATCATCAGTATCATATTCACATCATTAGATTAAGTTCAGGTTTAAGGCCTCTCCTGGCGCATCATTATCATCAGTATCATATTCACATCATTAGATTAAGTTCAGGTTTAAGGCCTCTCCTGGCGCATCATTATCATCAGTATCATATTCACATCGTTAGATTAAGTTTAGGTTTAAGGCCTCTCCTGGCGCATCATTATCATCAGTATCATATTCACATCGTTAGATTAAGTTTAGGTTTAAGGCCTCTCCTGGCGCATCATTATCATCAGTATCATATTCACATCGTTAGATTAAGTTTAGGTTTAAGGCCTCTCCTGGCGCATCATTATCATCAGTATCATATTCACATCGTTAGATTAAGTTTAGGTTTAAGGCCTCTCCTGGCGCATCATTATCATCAGTATCATATTCACATCGTTAGATTAAGTTTAGGTTTAAGGCCTCTCCTGGCGCATCATTATCATCAGTATCATATTCACATCGTTAGATTAAGTTTAGGTTTAAGGCCTCTCCTGGCGCATCATTATCATCAGTATCATATTCACATCGTTAGATTAAGTTTAGGTTTAAGGCCTCTCCTGGCGCATCATTATCATCAGTATCATATTCACATCATTAGATTAAGTTTAGGTTTAAGGCCTCTCCTGGCGCATCATTATCATCAGTATCATATTCACATCATTAGATTAAGTTTAGGTTTAAGGCCTCTCCTGGCGCATCATTATCATCAGTATCATATTCACTACGTTAGATTAAGTTTAGGTTTAAGGCCTCTCCTGGCGCATCATTATCATCAGTATCATATTCACATCGTTCGATTAAGTTTAGGTTTAAGGCCTCTCCTGGCGCATCATTATCATCAGTATCATATTCACATCGTTAGATTAAGTTTAGGTTTAAGGCCTCTCCTGGCGCATCATTATCATCAGTATCATATTCACATCGTTAGATTAAGTTTAGGTTTAAGGCCTCTCCTGGCGCATCATTATCATCAGTATCATATTCACATCGTTAGATTAAGTTTAGGTTTAAGGCCTCTCCTGGCGCATCATTATCATCAGTATCATATTCACATCGTTAGATTAAGTTTAGGTTTTAAGGCCTCTCCTGGCGCATCATTATCATCAGTATCATATTCACATCGTTAGATTAAGTTTAGGTTTAAGGCCTCTCCTGGCGCATCATTATCATCAGTATCATATTCACATCGTTAGATTAAGTTTAGGTTTAAGGCCTCTCCTGGCGCATCATTATCATCAGTATCATATTCACATCGTTAGATTAAGTTTAGGTTTAAGGCCTCTCCTGGCGCATCATTATCATCAGTATCATATTCACATCGTTAGATTAAGTTTAGGTTTAAGGCCTCTCCTGGCGCATCATTATCATCAGTATCATATTCACATCGTTAGATTAAGTTTAGGTTTAAGGCCTCTCCTGGCGCATCATTATCATCAGTATCATATTCACATCGTTAGATTAAGTTTAGGTTTAAGGCCTCTCCTGGCGCATCATTATCATCAGTATCATATTCACATCGTTAGATTAAGTTTAGGTTTAAGGCCTCTCCTGGCGCATCATTATCATCAGTATCATATTCACATCGTTAGATTAAGTTTAGGTTTAAGGCCTCTCCTGGCGCATCATTATCATCAGTATCATATTCACATCGTTAGATTAAGTTTAGGTTTAAGGCCTCTCCTGGCGCATCATTATCATCAGTATCATATTCACATCGTTAGATTAAGTTTAGGTTTAAGGCCTCTCCTGGCGCATCATTATCATCAGTATCATATTCACATCGTTAGATTAAGTTTAGGTTTAAGGCCTCTCCTGGCGCATCATTATCATCAGTATCATATTCACATCGTTAGATTAAGTTTAGGTTTAAGGCCTCTCCTGGCGCATCATTATCATCAGTATCATATTCACATCGTTAGATTAAGTTTAGGTTTAAGGCCTCTCCTGGCGCATCATTATCATCAGTATCATATTCACATCATTAGATTAAGTTTAGGTTTAAGGCCTCTCCTGGCGCATCATTATCATCAGTATCATATTCACATCATTAGATTAAGTTTAGGTTTAAGGCCTCTCCTGGCGCATCATTATCATCAGTATCATATTCACATCATTAGATTAAGTTTAGGTTTAAGGCCTCTCCTGGCGCATCATTATCATCAGTATCATATTCACATCATTAGATTAAGTTTAGGTTTAAGGCCTCTCCTGGCGCATCATTATCATCAGTATCATATTCACATCATTAGATTAAGTTTAGGTTTAAGGCCTCTCCTGGCGCATCATTATCATCAGTATCATATTCACATCATTAGATTAAGTTTAGGTTTAAGGCCTCTCCTGGCGCATCATTATCATCAGTATCATATTCACATCATTAGATTAAGTTTAGGTTTAAGGCCTCTCCTGGCGCATCATTATCATCAGTATCATATTCACATCATTAGATTAAGTTTAGGTTTAAGGCCTCTCCTGGCGCATCATTATCATCAGTATCATATTCACATCATTAGATTAAGTTTAGGTTTAAGGCCTCTCCTGGCGCATCATTATCATCAGTATCATATTCACATCATTAGATTAAGTTTAGGTTTAAGGCCTCTCCTGGCGCATCATTATCATCAGTATCATATTCACATCATTAGATTAAGTTTAGGTTTAAGGCCTCTCCTGGCGCATCATTATCATCAGTATCATATTCACATCATTAGATTAAGTTTAGGTTTAAGGCCTCTCCTGGCGCATCATTATCATCAGTATCATATTCACATCATTAGATTAAGTTTAGGTTTAAGGCCTCTCCTGGCGCATCATTATCATCAGTATCATATTCACATCATTAGATTAAGTTTAGGTTTAAGGCCTCTCCTGGCGCATCATTATCATCAGTATCATATTCACATCATTAGATTAAGTTTAGGTTTAAGGCCTCTCCTGGCGCATCATTATCATCAGTATCATATTCACATCATTAGATTAAGTTCAGTTTAAGGCCTCTCCTGGCGCATCATTATCATCAGTATCATATTCACATCATTAGATTAAGTTTAGGTTTAAGGCCTCTCCTGGCGCATCATTATCATCAGTATCATATTCACATCATTAGATTAAGTTTAGGTTAAGGACTCTCCTGGCGCATCATTATCATCAGTATCATATTCACATCATTAGATTAAGTTTAGGTTTAAGGCCTCTCCTGGCGCATCATTATCATCAGTATCATATTCACATCATTAGATTAAGTTTAGGTTTAAGGCCTCTCCTGGCGCATCATTATCATCAGTATCATATTCACATCATTAGATTAAGTTTAGGTTTAAGGCCTCTCCTGGCGCATCATTATCATCAGTATCATATTCACATCATTAGATTAAGTTTAGGTTTAAGGCCTCTCCTGGCGCATCATTATCATCAGTATCATATTCACATCATTAGATTAAGTTTAGGTTTAAGGCCTCTCCTGGCGCATCATTATCATCAGTATCATATTCACATCATTAGATTAAGTTTAGGTTTAAGGCCTCTCCTGGCGCATCATTATCATCAGTATCATATTCACATCGTTAGATTAAGTTTAGGTTTAAGGCCTCTCCTGGCGCATCATTATCATCAGTATCATATTCACATCATTAGATTAAGTTTAGGTTTAAAGGCCTCTCCTGGCGCATCATTATCATCAGTATCATATTCACATCATTAGATTAAGTTTAGGTTTAAGGCCTCTCCTGGCGCATCATTATCATCAGTATCATATTCACATCATTAGATTAAGTTTAGGTTTAAGGCCTCTCCTGGCGCATCATTATCATCAGTATCATATTCACATCATTAGATTAAGTTTAGGTTTAAGGCCTCTCCTGGCGCATCATTATCATCAGTATCATATTCACATCATTAGATTAAGTTTAGGTTTAAGGCCTCTCCTGGCGCATCATTATCATCAGTATCATATTCACATCATTAGATTAAGTTTAGGTTTAAGGCCTCTCCTGGCGCATCATTATCATCAGTATCATATTCACATCATTAGATTAAGTTTAGGTTTAAGGCCTCTCCTGGCGCATCATTATCATCAGTATCATATTCACTACATTAGATTAAGTTTAGGTTTAAGGCCCTCTCCTGGCGCATCATTATCATCAGTATCATATTCACATCATTAGATTAAGTTTTAGGTTTAAGGCCTCTCCTGGCGCATCATTATCATCAGTATCATATTCACATCATTAGATTAAGTTTAGGTTTAAGGCCTCTCCTGGCGCATCATTATCATCAGTATCATATTCACATCATTAGATTAAGTTTAGGTTTAAGGCCTCTCCTGGCGCATCATTATCATCAGTATCATATTCACATCATTAGATTAAGTTTAGGTTTAAGGCCTCTCCTGGCGCATCATTATCATCAGTATCATATTCACATCATTAGATTAAGTTTAGGTTTAAGGCCTCTCCTGGCGCATCATTATCATCAGTATCATATTCACATCATTAGATTAAGTTTAGGTTTAAGGCCTCTCCTGGCGCATCATTATCATCAGTATCATATTCACATCATTAGATTAAGTTTAGGTTTAAGGCCTCTCCTGGCGCATCATTATCATCAGTATCATATTCACATCATTAGATTAAGTTTAGGTTTAAGGCCTCTCCTGGCGCATCATTATCATCAGTATCATATTCACATCATTAGATTAAGTTTAGGTTTAAGGCCTCTCCTGGCGCATCATTATCATCAGTATCATATTCACATCATTAGATTAAGTTTAGGTTTAAGGCCTCTCCTGGCGCATCATTATCATCAGTATCATATTCACATCATTAGATTAAGTTTAGGTTTAAGGCCTCTCCTGGCGCATCATTATCATCAGTATCATAATTCACATCATTAGATTAAGTTTAGGTTTAAGGCCTCTCCTGGCGCATCATTATCATCAGTATCATATTCACATCAGTTAGATTAAGTTTAGGTTTAAGGCCTCTCCTGGCGCATCATTATCATCAGTATCATATTCACATCGTTAGATTAAGTTTAGGTTTAAGGCCTCTCCTGGCGCATCATTATCATCAGTATCATATTCACATCGTTAGATTAAGTTTAGGTTTAAGGCCTCTCCTGGCGCATCATTATCATCAGTATCATATTCACATCGTTTAGATTAAGTTTAGGTTTAAGGCCTCTCCTGGCGCATCATTATCATCAGTATCATATTCACATCGTTAGATTAAGTTTAGGTTTAAGGCCTCTCCTGGCGCATCATTATCATCAGTATCATATTCACATCGTTAGATTAAGTTTAGGTTTAAGGCCTCTCCTGGCGCATCATTATCATCAGTATCAATATTCACATCGTTAGATTAAGTTTAGGTTTAAGGCCTCTCCTGGCGCATCATTATCATCAGTATCATATTCACATCGTTAGATTAAGTTTAGGTTTAAGGCCTCTCCTGGCGCATCATTATCATCAGTATCATATTCACATCATTAGATTAAGTTTAGGTTTAAGGCCTCTCCTGGCGCATCATTATCATCAGTATCATATTCACATCATTAGATTAAGTTTAGGTTTAAGGCCTCTCCTGGCGCATCATTATCATCAGTATCATATTCACATCATTAGATTAAGTTTAGGTTTAAGGCCTCTCCTGGCGCATCATTATCATCAGTATCATATTCACATCATTAGATTAAGTTTAGGTTTAAGGCCTCTCCTGGCGCATCATTATCATCAGTATCATATTCACATCATTAGATTAAGTTTAGGTTTAAAGGCCTCTCCTGGCGCATCATTATCATCAGTATCATATTCACATCATTAGATTAAGTTTAGGTTTAAGGCCTCTCCTGGCGCATCATTATCATCAGTATCATATTCACATCATTAGATTAAGTTTAGGTTTAAGGCCTCTCCTGGCGCATCATTATCATCAGTATCATATTCACATCATTAGATTAAGTTTAGGTTTAAGGCCTCTCCTGGCGCATCATTATCATCAGTATCATATTCACATCGTTAGATTAAGTTTAGGTTTAAGGCCTCTTCCTGGCGCATCATTATCAACAGTATCATATTCACATCGTTAGATTAAGTTTAGGTTTAAGGCCTCTCCTGGCGCATCATTATCATCAGTATCATATTCACATCATTAGATTAAGTTAGGTTTAAGGCCTCTCCTGGCGCATCATTATCATCAGTATTCATATTCACATCGTTAGATTAAGTTTAAGGTTTAAGGCCTCTCCTGGCGCATCATTATCATCAGTATCATATTCACATCGTTGTAGATTAAGTTTAGGGGTTTAAGGCCTCTCCTGGCGCATCATTATCATCAGTATCATATTCACATCATTAGATTAAGTTTAGGTTTAAGGCCTCTCCTGGCGCATCAATATCATCAGTATCATATTCACATCATTAGATTAAGTTTAGGTTTAAGGCCTCTCCTGGCGCATCATTATCATCAGTATCATATTCACATCATTAGATTAAGTTTAGGTTTAAGGCCTCTCCTGGCGCATCATTATCATCAGTATCATATTCACACATCATTAGATTAAGTTTAGGTTTAAGGCCTCTCCTGGCGCATCATTATCATCAGTATCATATTCACATCATTAGATTAAGTTTAGGTTTAAGGCCTCTCCTGGCGCATCATTATCATCAGTAATCATATTCAACATCATTAGATTAAGTTTAGGTTTAAGGCCCTCCCTGGCGCATCATTATCATCAGTATCATATTCACATCATTAGATTAAGTTTAGGTTTAAGGCCTCTCCTGGCGCATCATTAATCATCAGTATCATATTCACATCATTAGATTAAGTTTAGGTTTAAGGCCCTCTCCTGGCGCATCATTATCATCAGTATCATATTCACATCGGTTAGGATAAGTTTAGGGTTAAGGCCTCGTCTCTCGGCGCATCATCATTACATCAGTATCCATATTCACATCCGTTAGAATTTAAGTTTAGGTTAAGGCCTCTACTGGCGCATCATTATCATCAGATCATATTCAAATCATTAGAGTAAGTTTAGCGTTTAAGACTCTCCTGGCGCACATTATCATAAGTATCTATTCACATCATTAATTAAGTTAGGTTTAAGGCCTCTCTGGCGCATATTCATCAGTATCATATTCACATCATTAGATAAGTTTAGGTTTAAGGCCTCTCCTGGCGCATAATTATACAGTACCATATTCAATCATTAATTAAGTTAGGTTTAGGCTCCTCTGGCGCATCATATCATCAGATCATATTCATCATTAGTTAAGTTTAGGTTTTTAAGCCCTCCCTGGCGCATAATTATCATCAGTATCAGATTCACATATTAGATTAAGTTTAGGTTTAAGGCTCTCTGCGCAGCATTATCATCAGTATCATATGCACATCATAGATAAGTTTAGGTTTAAGGCCTCTCCTGGCGCATCATTATCATCAGTATCATATTCACAATCATTAGATTAGTAGGTTTAAGCCTATCCTGCGAATCATTCATCAGGATCATATTCACATCATTAGATTAGTTTAGGTTTAAGGCCTCTCTGGCGCATCATTATCATCAGTACATAGTAAAATCATAGAGTAAGTTAGTTTAAGGCCTCTCCGGGCGAATCGTATCATCAGTATCATATTACATCCTTAGATTAAGTGTTAGGTTAAGCCCTCTCTGGCGCTCATTATATCAGTATATATCACAGCATAGATTAAGTGTAGTGTAGCCTCTCCTGGCGCATCAGTATCATCAGTATCATATTCCATCATTAGTTAAGTTAGGTTTAACGCCTCTCCGGCGCATCATTATAATCAGTATAATATTCACATCATTAGATTAACGTTTAGGTTTAAGGCCCTCCTGGCCATCATTATCATCAGTATCATATTCACACATTAGATTAAGTTTAGGTTTAAGGCCTCTCCTGGCGCATCATTATCTCAGTATCATATTCACATCATGAAATTAAGTTTAGGTTTAAGGCCTCTCCGGGCGCATCATTATCATCGTATCAGATTACATCATTAGATTAATTTAGGTTTAGGCCTCTCTGGCGCAAACAGTATCACAGTATATTCACATCAATAGATTAAGTTTAGGTTAAGGCTCTCCTGCGCACAGATCATCAGTATCATATTCACATCATTAGAGTAAGTTTAGGTTTAAGGCCTCTCATGGCGCATCATTTCATCAGTTCATATTCACCATAGATTAGTTTAGGTTTAACGCATCTCCTGGGCATCATTATCATCCGATCATATTCACAATCATTAGATTAAGTTAGGTTTAAGGACTATCCTGGCGCATCATTATCATCAGTATCATATTCACATCATTAGATAAGTTTAGGTGCAAGGCCTCTCCTGGCGCATCATATCATCAGTAGCATATTCACATATTGATAAGTTAGGTTTAAGGCCTTCCTGGCGCATCATTATCATAAGTATCATATCACTCTTAATTAAGTTTAGGTTTAAGGGCTCTCCTGGCGCTCATATCATCAGTATCATATTCACTAATAGATTAAGTTTAGGTTAAGGCCTCTCCTGGCATCATTATCATCAGTATCAACAAATTAACATCATTAG
>JASPKZ010007894.1:0-152450 GCA_030220185.1 Diploptera punctata | reverse complement strand
CCAATCATCCCTTCAGCCATAGTTCCACCTGGAGAAGAGCTGCTTGTTCCTCTTCATCCAAGCTGTTTTAGAGAACCTGACAGAATATAATGGTGAAAGTGAACTTAATGCAATCACTGACGTCGATACTGATGATATATATCAGCTTGAAGACGGCTTTACTCCACAACGGTTCTCTCAAAGTAACCTTAATGATCTAGTTCGTGATCCGAATTTGCCAAAGGAACACATGAACCACCTGTAGACCCTTAAAACATCCTGCTTCCATCACTACACATCAAATTGGGCTCGATGAAGCAGTTTGTAAGAGCTGTACCAAAGGATGGGCCTTGCTTCCAGTACCTTTGTAAGAAATTTCTATCCATCACTCAAGAAAAATTGAAAGCTGGGATTTTTGTTGGCCGCAAATAAATAAACTGCCGAAGGTTAAATATTTTGAATAAAAAATGAATGAAAGAGGGAAAGAAGCCTGAACCGCTTTCTGATCTGCTACTGAAAACATTCTAGGCAATAACAAATATCCTAATTATAAGGTAATTGTGTAAATTTGTTGGAAATTTTCAAAAAGTTGAATTGTAACATGAGTGTGAAAGTTCGCTTTCTGTATTCCCATATCGACTACTTCCCCGAAAATCTGGGAAATTATAGTGAAGAGCAAGAACGTTTTCACCAGGATATTAAAGAGATGAAGAGGATGTACAAGGGAACATGGAATGAAACAATTGTTGGATGTTGATGAGGGAGACTAAAAATGGAAGAACTTCAAGGAAGTCTGAGATGGGAAGGTTTAAAAATTAATGGAACACCATTTACTTTCTGTTTTGTTACAAGGTAGTCAGTAAATTATTTGGACAGTTTTTACAATATTTTATCATGTATTTTTAACAAAAATTAATCTTGTGTGACATAATTTCATCAAAAATAATATAAGGTAGATTAAAATTTCACCTAAAAACCCTCATCTTAACTCCTTAACTCAACAATTAACTATTAACTAAAAATATTTACTTACATTCCAGGTATAACCGCGACTGCTGGCACATATTTTATCAAAATTTAGGAAAATAACTAACTCTAATTTGCATTGATAATATAATGAAGTTTGGATATTTGTGCTTGTAGTAGCTAAAACGTGAAAATATAAATTAGTATTTTGTGCAAAAACTTGACGTGATATACAAAAATGGAAATCATTTCTGGTATCAGTATAAAAGTTGATTTAAAAACACCTATTTTAAATAAATCATCTGAGAAAAAGTTTAAAATGCAGACTTGTGTTATTAAGCTTAAACATAATAGTAAAATTTATGTACCTGCCTAAACCAGGATTTGAGCCCAGTATCTCCATTAGTGCACGAGCGCATAAACCTGTAATCTTGGGTCGAGATTCCAGTTTAGGCAGAAATATTTATCTTTAGTTGCATAAAAAATTAGTAAATAAATCAGATATTATACTTCACTTTATATTTTATTTCCTCTCCAGGACTAGTTTTGAGAAACTCTCCTCATTTTAACTGACATCTTACTGTTAATTTGACAGTTGATATTTATTGAATTTCCTCCCTCTGTTGATAGATGATAAACTTCCAAATCAAAAATGGATTGATAAAATAATGAATTTTGAAACTCCTAGGGGAAAAATATATTTGAAAATTCATCTGTATACCAACTGAGGAAGGAGAAATAGAGGTATACCAGTGTCAAATGAACGGTCAGAAGAGGATGAAGAAAATTCTTCAATACTAGTTCTAGAGAGGATCGAAAGTGTGAAGTGAGGTGAAAAATCTGATTTATTTACTGATCATTATATAAAACCTCATAGTATTATTTCCTAACAAATATCTAATTATTAAGCTTTTTTTGTTTTGTTTTGCAACAGGTAACAATTTACTCTGGTCCAAATCTAGCAAAACAGCTGACATTTGGACCACCTCCAGCTAAATCAATGAAAAGAGAATATAGTGCTCTGGAGTGCACATTAGAAGTAGTCAAAAGTTTACAAGAAGCTATTGATCATATTCACTTGTATGGCAGTGGACACACAGAAGTCATCGTCACACAGAATGGTAAGTTATGTTATTGCATCACAGTGCATCTGGAAATCTAGTATATTCTGGAGAGACTAGTAAAGAAACAGTTCCATGCCAGCGGTTTTAAGATATCATAACTTGTTGCAGAGCAACAGGACTTGCATTGTTTCAAGTTCTTGTAGGGGAAGTGATTTTCTCATGTAATTTCAACCAGTATCGGACTGAAGAATTCAGGTAGTCACAATAAGTAGCCGCTACAGGTTCAGAAAACAAACTGCAATTAATGTAAACTAACTAAAATGAAAAGATTAATGAAGGCAACAAATCAGGGATTTATCAAATTGATTGTAAAGATTGTGAAAAAGATACATAGGAAAAATAAGGAACTTGAAACCAAGATTGAAAGGACACCTTTCATTCATTCATTTTGAGAATTTTTCTCATCATTGACGGTTTACTCCAACCAATCTTAGTAATTAACATGAATTTTTAAACAAAAATATATAAATGACTATGGACTTATAGACTATCAGTCTGTAATAAACATTCACCAATTTCCCTTATTTAAAGTTCTCCATCGTTCTCGTCCTCTTTGTCTTCATCTGTTACACCAAATTTCTTCATTGCATTTTGAATGTTATTCTTCCATGTTGTTATTAATCTTCCTTTTCTGCTCTTTCTTTAAATTTTCCATGCATAAACAGCCTTTGATAGTCTTCCATCCTGTATGTGTCCATACATTTTAGCCTTCTGTGTTTATTCTCATCCATTATACTTCTTTCTGCACTCATCCATTTTCTAATTTCTGTATTTCAAATTTTTTCCAGTCGAGATTTTCTGGCAGCTCTTTTCCAAAAATTGATTTTAACTGCAGTTATTCTGTTGACATGTTGTTGTGTCATTGTCCAAACTTCCGATCCATATAACATTATACTTTGTAGTATGGACTTATTAATTAGTTGTTTTGTTCTGTTAATGATATGTTTACTCCATAGTATAGAGTTTACATTCATATGAGTTTTCTTCCAATACTAATCCTCTTTGCTATTTCTTTATTTGATGTTCCATCTTTCTCTATAATTGATCCCAAATAACAAAAACTATCGCTCTTCTTTATCTTTATCCTATCAATATATAATTCATCTGGGTCATTTGTTAAACACTCTGTTTTGTTTTTGTTGATTTTCAAAAACCCAATTCTGATATATTGTTGACAACTGATTACACATATAATTTGCATCTTCTCCACCTTGGGTTATAATTATCTGGTCGTCGACAAAAAAGTAAGTGATGTAGATATCTTCTTTCTGTAAATTCTAATCCCATTTTTGCACATTAACTGTATGTACACTTCCCAAAAAAATAATGGGTCGGCTCTTACTCATGCACATGTCTATGATTCATAGCGCGATTCACAAGAGAACATTGTCTCCCTCTGTTTCGTAAAACACGATGCATCTATGAGACAGAGAGAGCAATGGCTGTCAATCCTGCCATCGTGTCCCCATAGCACATACAGTTGAGGTTTGGCCCAATACGTTAGCCTCGCGTTCGATCCTAGGTAGCACAATTTGTTTTAAATATTAATGAGAGCTTTTTCAGAATTCCTGACTATCTAATGTAATAAAAAAGAGTGGACTGTTTGTGGCTAGAGCCTTGTTACCAGCCTGTGAAGTCGTTCCTGTGAGAATCCTGAACGTGACAACCCAAGACCAGGTGATACCTAGTGGGACGGACCTGGGTACCTGTGAGCCTGTTAACGCCGTAATGGCCATGGACGAGGAGACGCCAGGAGGGAGAAGGCGGGAGGAAGATACAACACTTCGACAGATGCTACAAAAGGCCGCCAGTAACTTCAACTTAGGACAGGCGAACGAGGTTGGCAACCTGGTGGTCGAGTTCCAAGACATATTCAGCCTCACCGAAGACGACCATGGCAGAAAATATATTGTGATGCATCATATCGACACCGGAGACGACCGGAGACGGGCCCCGCTAGCAAAGCAGCCGGAGATAAATAAACAACTGGAGGATATGAGGGCTCGTAGTATCATTGAAGAATCTGATAGCCTTTAGTCTTCTCCTGTGGTGTTAGTGAAGAAGAAAGAAGAACGGAGAGATGCGCTTCTGCGTCGACTACAGGAGGCTGAACGACGTCAACAAGGACTGCTTCCCTCTGCCAAACATCGGCGACACCCTGGATACCTTGGCGGGATATCAATGGTTTTCCACCCTGGATCGTAATTCGGGCCACTGGCAGGTGGCACTTCATCCAGAAGATAAAGTGAAAACAGCATTCTCCACCGGGCAAGGGCTTTGGCAGTTCACAGTTATGCCCTTTGGATTGTGTAATGCCCCTGCTACATTCCAACGTCTCATGGAGGCAGTCATGAAAGGCCTCACCTTTGACGCCTGCTTGCTGTACGTGGACGACATCATCGTAATAGGAAGAAGCTTCAAGGAACAACTACCAATCTACGAAGAGTTTTTGAGAGATTACGGCAAGGGCGGCTTAAGTTAAATCCCAAGAAATGCCAGCTATTTCAACGGGAAGTTTCCTACCTGGGATACATTGTGCGGACCGACGTAGTAGCTATGGATCCTGAGAAGCTGAAGGCTGTAAAAGAATGGCCCAAACCAAGGACAAATGCTTCGTCGTTTCCTCGGAATGTGTGCCTACTATAGAAGATTCGTCAAGGGGTACTCCAATATCGCCAAGCCCCTGACCCAACTGACCGAAGAAAAACGGGCGTTCGAGTGGACTGAAAAAACCGATATGGCGTTCCAGAATCTGAAAGAAGCCCTTTGCACTGCCCCTGTTCTTGGATATCCTATGTCGGGTGGAAAGTTTATCATCGACACCGACGCCAGCAACGTGGGCTGTACTGTCCCATGTCCAAGGTGGACACGAGAAGATCATCGCCTACTTCAGTCGAACCCTGTCCAAGGCTGAGAGGAACTACCGTGTCACCCGCCGGGAGCTACTCTCCATATTGAGCGCCCTTAAACATTTCCACAAGTACCCATATGGGCAGGCATTCCACCTCAGAACTGACCATTCTGCGCTCACCTGGTTGCTAAATTTCCGCAACCTGGAAGTACAGACTACTAGATGGACCCAACAAATCCAAGAATACAACTTTACATAGGAGAATCGCCAGGGCAAGAAACACTCTAACACAGTCGTCTTACCTCGTCGACTCTGCCCGGAAAACTGCAACCATTGTACCAGAACTGAGCAACATGAAGGCACTGGAATGGTGAGCGTTATAACCAACCTGCCTACCACTGGTTGGGATTAAGATGCCTTGAGGAGGGAACAGCTAGAAGACATCGAGCAGGTTCTACGTGAGAAAGAATCTGGGCAACGATCTGCCTGGGCAGAGATAGCAGACCGCAGCACCACGTAGAAGAGCTACCGGGCTCAATGGAAGACTATAAGTGCGAAGAACGGGGTCCTAAAAAGAATATGGGGTCCGCCGATGGAAAGACAGCCACCGAACAGCTGGTTCTGCTCAGAAACAAGATTCGGGAGGTGCTAGAGGAAACCCATGGTGGAGTGTCTGGAGGACATCTAGGGGTTAACAAAATCCTAGACAAGGTTCGTCGCCGCTTCTACTGGCTGCACCAACGGAGTGACGTCGAGAGATGGTGCCAACAGTGTGACATCTGTGGTGCAGCCAGGTGAGGTCCTCGAACACGCAGCAGGGGCACCATGCAGCAATACAACGTTGGAGCACCATTTGAGAGGATCGCCATCGACGTGGCTGGCCCCTTCCCAGAGACAGACGCTGGGAACCGGTACCTGATGCTGCCCATGGACTACTTTACTAAGTGGCCAGAGATTTACGCCATGCCCAATCAAGAATCCTGTACCGTAGCCGACGAACTAGTAAACAATTTTATATGTCGCTATGGGGTACCAATGGACCAGAGGCCAAGGACACAACTTCGAGTCCCAGTTGATGAAGGAGCTGCTGCAACGCCTGGGGGTACATAAGACTAGGACTACCCCCCTTCATGCACAATCTGATGGGATGGTAGAACGCTATGTGAAGACGGTGGAGAAACATCTACGCAAGATGGTGTCAAGCCATCAGAGAGATTGGGACACCAGGGTTCCACTGTTCCTTCTGGCCTACCGATGATCTACCCACGACACCACTGGAATGACACCTGCCAGGATGGTCTTCGGGAGGGAGCTGCGGCTACCTTGTGACCTTCAGCTTGGTTCCTCGCCTGATTCTGACCAGCCGGCAACCGACTACGTGTGGAAGCTGACCGACAGACTGAGAGAAATTCATCAGCATGCTAGAGAACACCTCAAACTAGCTAGTGACAGGATGAACGTGCGTTATGACCGTGTGGCCAACTCCACTGGATTCAACGAAGGCGACTTGGTATGGCTGTACCGACCTACATGAACGAGGGGGAAATCGCCGAAGGTACATCGCTCCTGGTATGTACAATACAAGGCGGTGAAGAGAATCAACGATGTGGTTTACCGGATTCAGAGCCAGCCCAGAGGAAAACTTTTTATAGTACTTCTATATCGACTCGCTGAATACAAGGGAACTGATCGAGACGATCAGCTCTAAGGAGGGGGCATTCTGACGAATTGTAGTAGCGTCGTTTAACTCGCGCGCCGGGGAGAGAAACCTTGCATTGGTGGATTGGATTGGTGAATAGCCAATCGCGAGACGAGGGTCCACAGATATTTCTCGGCTAACTAGCCAGAGAGTTCTACGAGCATAAATTCCACCATTCGAGAAATTTGGGAAGACGAAAGTGTTCCATGACGAAACATCTCGTTTATGAACTTGGAAATTTCTCTCTACTCGCCTATAAATAAGTGATGAGAACGGAACGACCCCCAGTCTTGTGCCGGATAGCGAGAGGTTAAATTGTAAGTGAAACTGTGAGGAAGTACTGCGTCTGTAATTGGGTGATAAGTGATTATCTGATAAACTTAAAGAAGAATAGTTGTAAGATAAAATTGTGATTGAAGATTTAGTGATAATTGTGAGAAGAAAATAAAGTGAAAAGAAAAATTTTACATAACATTGATGTATTTATTTAAGTCCAAATACGTTAAAGGAAAACCCTGTGCCTTCGGCGACAGTATCAACCCACAAGAGAACAGAATTAGGTAAGTCTTGATACGTAATGGTATCTATCATGGTTCGACCTGTACGCGCATGCTTATCTGGGACTTCAAAATTCCATCGACCCATTCTTTTTTGGGGAAGTGTACATTTAATAGCTGATTAAAGTAACTTTTCCATCTGTTTAATATACTCCTGGAATCTGCAATCATATCCCAATTTTCATTCCTAATTATGTTTTTTCTAGCCTGAAACCCTTTCTTCTCTATCTTAATTCCCTGATATAATTCTATAATGTTCTTATTTCGTGCATTCATTTCAAGATCATTCATTTTCTCTCTCAAATACGGAGTATTCCCTTTTCTTACTCCTTAGTAACCTGGTGTTTTCCCGGCTAATACTACTCAATTGCTCTAAATTTACCTCATTCGGCTCGAGCAAACATTTAATTTTTGCTAGCTTTATATTCTTTACAATGTCGGCAAATATCTCATCAAACCATTTCTTGTTTTGCCTCTTTTTTTTCATTAACCAATGCTTTCTGATGCTGATAAGTTAATAGTATCTCTTATAGCCTCATTAAATATATAGTTATCATAAAGTCATACAATCAGTGTAAGAGAGCCATAAAGAAATATGAAACTTCAAATTTATAAGTTGCTTCAAAAAATGTAATGTAACTACCATAATTATTCACTTTGCCCATTATATCCGGGTAAAATGGATATTGTCACTGCACATAGTGAATGACCAATTATTCGAAATAATTTCAATTTTAAAATTTGTACCTTATAAAATAGTCGTTCTCAATTATAATAAATCAATTATAGTGAGAACGACCATTTATAAGGTACAAATTTTAAAATTGAAATAATTTTAACCTCAATGGTGTTCAAACTTGATTATTAAAAGTATATAAAGTATATAAGTTATTCTAAATAACTTTGAAATACTTTCATCTTCTGTTTTCCTTTACCAGTGATTTTTTTGTTTCTTTGGTTTACTTTGAATCATTTTTTGGCCTAGTTTAAATTTCTGCTGTTTTAATTGTCAAACTTTTTTATGAATTCAGATCCCAAGCACATTCTCTCTCTTTTTTTCAGTATTGGAATTTTCATGTTTTCAGAGGTCTTAAGTCAAAAGTGTTATTTCTTCCCATTTATTGACTATGTTCTATGAATCTGTGATGTTTCAGATATCTACTATTGTTGAACTCCTAGTTCTCCAAGGACAAGATATATTTTTTCTTCTATTTCTTTATTGTCTTTGCCAATTGTTTCTGAAACAATTCTGAATTCAAGAGAAAGAAAGAATAATTTTAATGTCAGGAATTGGTTAGTCTCCTACTGAAACCGGGGCAAAATCATAGACAGAGAAGATATTCCTGTTGTATGGTCATAGTCTACAGGAAGCATAACTTTCAGTGCATTATTAGCAGATGTTATTTTCAAGAATGCTGGTGCCACAATTTTAACTGTTGTACTAATTGACAATTTGGCTAGGATTTTTTGGAACATGTTTATTCCTTCTTCGAAAAAATTCAGTGAACCATAAACATTCTTGTCAGGTGACTGCATTTCTCCTGGGGGTGGTAGAGCTAAAGAAAGGAATGCTATGTGGTTCTCAGTTGCATATTTAACTATCTGATAATATTTGAGTGCCATATGAGTGTCCATCAACAATAGGACCTTCCTCTTTTGTATTAGTTGTACTTTCTGGATAAAGAATTGCAATCAGATTAAAAACACTGGACATTAATTCATTCATTATCTGTACAAGTTTCCTCAGAACCTAGTGGACATTCATCAACAAGATGTATTTGCATCCTTTTTGTAGTATATAAGAAAAATGGAGGTACGAATGGTCCAGAAGCATTGCAAAATTCTATTATAGTTAACAATTGTCCTCTCTAAGCATTGTAAATTATCCTGACTTGTTTCTTTCCTCTGATTGACAGACTTTTTGTAGACTTGTCAGTTGTCATGTGTAAACTAGTCTTGGCTATATTATAAGAGGCTACTAGCTCTAATGTTGAGCTTTTTCAAGCATTTCCACAACAAATCAAAAACCTGTCTACTTGAAGTAATTTAAATCCTAGAGCCCAAGTGATAAAAGTGAACTCCAGACAACTTAATGTCATAATAAACACATCCATTTGTGAAAGGATGTTTAATTTGATTTCTTTCATGTAATCAAATACTAATGCCATAAAATCAGTCTTTGTTATACCAAAGAAAAGTCGTCCATTTTTTAAATACTCTTACCACATTATCATTAAAGACTGACCACTCTTTGCCAAGAACTAACACTACTCTCCCAGATGTTATAATGCCTACGGAGTGTAGTATATGCCATGTTGTATGTTTTAGATACACACTACTTTCCCCATTTGTAATTACAGTCAGTGCATTGTGGATTGTTTCTGAGAAAATTTGCTCTATTTGATTTTTGTAATTGTATACCATCTGAAAAATAAGGAAATGACAGCTTGTTTTATTTACACTAAACTTAGTTCATTTAATTATAATAGCTTACATATTTCATTCTAGATCTATTTCAGTTGTTTAGATTCAAACTTAAAACTGAATGCCAAAAATAGGCATTTATTAGTAAACAGGCAAAACAGTAAATCAACCATCTTACTCTGATCATTTAGCCTGGTATGTATATTGATCAAATTATCACCATATTTCAGAAACTACAACCTACGTTAACTCTCTCAAAATGCACAAAAAGCAAACTAAGGACTCATTTTTGAGTTTTAAGTACATGACTTGAACTTGGAGAATAAAATTTTATTTAGCAGGTTTCACAATATTTTTCTGTCCCCAATCAATCTACTGTCATTCTCCTCCACATCTCTCTGTCATTCCAATCTCCATTATACAATCCTTTTCCCTTCAAGCTTCTCAAAACATCATCAATCCACATTATTTTTGGCCGTCCTCTTCTTCTTCTACCATTAGCACTCATTGTAGTATTCACTTAGGAAAGCTGTATTCTTCTTACACGACCATACCATTTAATTGTGTGTTTTTAATGGAATCTTTCGTTTAATTACACTGCTTCTAATTTAATCTCTCCTAGAAATTCCAGCTAAACGCCTCCAAAATCCATTACTAAAGAATTTAATTTACTTATTGTTCTAGATTTTAATTCCCATGTTTCTGCACAATATGTCATTGCACTCCTTGATAAAATACCCATACAATTAAAAGTACTTATTTCAACAAAATGTTACCTATCTGCCTAAATAACCTTCTTTCATTCTCAATACAAACAGTACAAAAGCTACCATTCATCTACTGGTAGTGCTTTATTCTTGTGCTTGTTTGTTGAGGACTAATTAGATATTTACTGCATCATCTATCGGAAATTCGTAGAAATTTTGTGTACATCCATCCTAACTATGACTCCTCTATGTCAATATAAAGTTTCTACATTATTTGGTATTAAAATTAATATTACATAATTGTATTGATGATATCATGAAAATTATAATTTTTTTATGGCTAATAAAGATCTTATCTTAAGAAATGTGAGTTAAAACTTGCTTATAAATGTTATATAAATGTAATTTCATAATAAAACTTACTATTTTTATTTCATACAGAACAAAAGGCGAAGTACTTCCAGACTCAGGTAGACAGTGCCTGTGTTTTTCACAATGCCAGTTCCAGATTTGCTGATGGCTACAGATTTGGCCTAGGTAAGTTAATATTTTCCAGCACAATTTCATTTCCAACATCACAGATATTCGTCTCACAAACAAGTAATATATAAACCCTTTAATTTCTTCCATAGCCAAGTGGAAACAATACAATCTTCAACAAAAACAAAACTAAAACATTTATTTTGGTATTTATGTATAGATGCAGTAACTTCAAAAGAATGGGGTTATGAAAATAATAGAACAATTTCATATAGTATTTGTTCAAGAAGTTAAAAAAGATCTTATGGGGAGTAAAAAAACATTTTGGGAAGAAAGGTGAAATATATTAACTTTTTTATTACATGAATCAATATTATTACATAATGGGAGAACCATTTGATACACCACTGCTCCGGTCTTATAAGGTTGAATTTCTTGAGGTTTTTCAGAGATTTCTCCAATCATAATTTTCCATAAAAATCTCTACCCTCAGTATTTATCATTAATCATATTAATATCATAACACAACAATGTGCAGTACAAATAGCAGATCTTTGGACAGTACAGCATTTCAGAATTAGGGTCTTCATTGCCATAGTAAGGTATTTAACCTTGACAGCAGCCAATCACAGCTTGACCTTTCCCCTTACCCTCTTACTCACAAACTCGAACAATCCAGCAAAATATTTTTAATCCTTGAATTGGCAAAACACTAATTTCCTATGTAAATTATTTGTATAGCAGTAAAAGCTAAATCATGTTTAAATCTTAGTTATTAATGTGTGTATGTATGTGTATGTTTATAATGACACCCACTGCAATTTACATTCTTTGTGTCCTAGCTGGGTGAAGAGGTGGGATTAATGAGGTATATTTTAAATTTATACACCACTTCGGTAGATCACTTAACATGGATAATGTATTCGTTTAATTGTGTACACAGATGTTATAGGAATGTTGTATGTTCATGTAATAATCACTGAAAAGTAAAAAATTAACACCTCACATTATCGTTGGCTGATTTTTGAGAACGTGTTTCAAGGAATTCTATCTTCGCCTCATATCAGATAGAAGGTAACTCTTCTGAAACATGTTCTCAAGAATCAATAAACTATAAAGTAACTTGTTAAATTCCGATTTTTTTAATGATTACTAAATAAAACCTTCATAAAAATATTAATGTTAACATTTTGTATAGTGTAATGTGTGCTTAGGGATGATGAAGACAAGGGGGAGGTAAAACCTGGTTCATGCATTTGATCAAAAGTACCAATGGTGTGGCCATGCTAAACTCCCCTTCCAATGAATTAATCGTTATCAACAGTACCAAATCCTTTCTGAACACATGTACTGTGGATGGATTTGAAATTAAATTCAAATTTGATACACAATCTAGCATTTAAAACTTATACACCAAAACCCCTTCTGGTCCGAAATTGAAAATATTGCAATTAAAATAATCTAATTCAATTTAACAATTTAAATTTTCAATTTATTTCATAAATTCATTATGGGATAAAACATTATGAAGCTTTCAAGTTAATAAGTAATTAATGAGTCATTTACATTTCACTTCATGACCTTGTGTTCTTCAAAATACTGGAGCACGGTTTCAGGAAATATCTTATCTACCTTCAGCCATTTTACGAATGTTGAATATTCATCTTCAAAGCTATTAACTGGTGTTTATATGATGAGCTTTGAGATAAAATCTTGCTCGCAGGAAATTTCAAAATTTATGGATCTAAATTTGTTCTTCTGAATGTTATTTTCCCAAACTGTCAAATTCAAATATTTCTCCAAAAATGTCTTTTCGATTGTATGATTCTTTAGCAAACAATGAGCTGCAATTACTGATTTCTCAATGTTACTATTTCAATATTTCTAATTTTTTTTTCTTGTGCTAGTATCTAATTTCCTTTTTGTGTTTCCTACGTATACTTTATTGCAGTCTTTACAACTAATTTGATAAATTCCAGATGTTTTACTATCTGGGGTATTAACTTTCTTATTAGTTATTGGTAGATTAACCAGTCTAAATTTATTTATTAATGCTAATGTGTTCTCGAGGTAGCGTGCTGCTTTATCACGCAGCGGACTCGGGTTCGATCCCCGGTGGGGGCAGTTTTTCTGGGTGAGATTTTTATCGGGGTTTTTCCTCACCTGTAAGACAAATGTCAGGAAAGCTTTAAGGCCCAAACGGTCCCCGAAATCATAAGGCCATAATCATCCTTATCATTATCATCAACTCCATCATCATCAACATCCTTCACCGGTGTGGAAAGCAACGGGAAGCTAGCACACCTACAATTCTCCAGTAAAGCTGCAAGCAGTGAAGAACCTGCCTTCGGGCAGAATTACTATGGATGGATGGATGGGGTGCTAATGTGATATTGAATTTCCTGAACACTTTTTTTAATTTATTGTATTTTTTCAGTATGGTAAAATAATTGTCTTGAATTGTTTGACTTATATTTTTTTCTTTGAATCAGATTGTAGAGCGTATAATCATTTCAATCTCTTTAAAATTAGTGGAAGAACTGAATAATATCTCATTGGATCCTAATGCCAGACTGATTAGGCCAATTTGTTTATAGTATTTGTTTATGGTTTGAGCCTACCCTCGCATTTTTAACTGTAGGTATAAATATGTAGATGATTTTTTCTGTTTTTTTAAGATGCTGGAGGTGTGGCGAACCTCAGTTCAGTGATTCATAAAAGCCACAAGAGCGTAATGGACTGTAATTGAAAACATAGGTTAATGAAATATAATAGATTTATTATTTAATAGAAAACAAACACGTCACATGGAAAGTCTTGACATAATCACATTTTCTGTAATTAAATTAAATTAATCAGGCTATTCAGTTTAAAAATATTGCATTTGAACTGAGTTTAATTTCTAAGTTATTTAAATCAAAATTGCACGATGTCTCCATCGCGGAGAACAAAGGATCAGCGTGTCTGGCCACTACGAGATTAAACATTGTCTGAATACACAAAGGAATACATCGTCAATATAAGTCCTCGAGGCAATGTTCTAGATCATTCTGGCTAAGTAGCGTCAATTAAGATGGCAGCGCTGAGATTACCTGACTGCCTCCAAAATGAGTAGTGTCAAATAGAAAAAATCATAATTAATTAGTGCTTCACATTAATATAGCGGAATATGTATTGCAAACCTTCTCCAAATGAATAAGCAAGTGAATGAATGACTTGCAGTTATTTCAGAGATGTTCGATAAATGCATTCTAGACCTTTCTATGCATGTAAACGCCTCTTATATAACATATATAATATATATATATATATTGCACAACAATGTGCAAATCATATATAAATTTAAAATCAAATTATATTGAGAAAGAGAGTGGAGATCAGAATCATCCAGATGCATTTAAATTACTAAGGGTCGTATGCAAATACATTAGTTTCTACTCAAATTACTTCCAATCACTGGTGAGCTGACTCTCCGTGAGTAAGTGCAAAGATCGAATTAGCTACCCACAAACTGGTCATGCATGAAAGTCGTCGTTTTCGTAATATTGGCAAGAAATTACCCAGAATCTCAGCGATAAAACCACTTCCGTTATTTTCATCTGCTATAGAGGCACGCATTTACGCTTGCGTCCCGAAAATAATACCGTATACAACTACGTCTGCGTCGCGCAATATTACGCCGATTCTCCTGTTCTTCCAGTTGAATTCTTTGGTAGACTCTAATAAATTCCTCTTCTCCGCGTATACCGAAAACATGATCGATGTCTTCAAGGTCCGACATCTTGGATAAAGCGGCAAGGTTTCAAACTACATCGGTTACCATCGGTTCCCTTCGGGATTCTCACGATAATTTTCTATCTTAAGTTACCTCGTCAGGTAGCTTACGAATTTCAACAATTATTATCGCATGAATAGATTTCTGAGTATATTGTCAATATTCTGTTTTTGGACCTGTAATAATCAGAAATGAATAACTACAACATAGAATCAAATTCAATATTGACAGGAAATGTACTTTTACAGATAATCCCATAAAATCTTCAGGTTTCAATCTTATTGCACATAAACATGTAATTCTCAACACTTAAATATATAGATTAATAAATATTCCACTAAATGAAGATTTTTTAAGAAATAGTACAATCATAGTTTAAACTCAGCTAGTATAAATGGCTTTGATAAACGGATAATAACGGAATAATTAATTAAAGAAATTCAAACAACTAAAACGATTAAATGAATTAACCCTGCTACAATCTGATTCCAAGAAAGGAAAACAATTCAAGGAAATCACTTACCATCCTGAAACACACAACAAATTTTAAAATAATAAAGAAATTCAATATCACTTTAGTGCCAATAAGTAAATTTAGCCTGGGTAATCTACTAATAACTAATAAGATAGTTATACCCCAGATAGTAAAAAGTCTGGAATTTATAAAATTAGTTGTAAAGCTGCAATAAAATACACATAGGAAAAAAAGGAATTTAGACACTCGCACAATCGCACAAAAGAACACTTTAGAAATGTTAAAAATGGTGAAATTGAGAAATCAGCTATTGCAGCTCATAGTTTGCTAGAGAATCATAAAATTGAAGAAAAAAAAACTAAACATTTGGCACATTAGGAGAAACTCTTGGAAAAGATAAACATTTAGAAGAACAAGTTTAGATCCATGAATTTTGAAATTCCTGGCAAGCAAGATTTGACCTGAAACTTCATAAAAACAACAGCAGATTACAGCTTTGGAGATGGTGAAGACGAAAATTCAACAGTCGTAAAGATGGCTGAAGATAGGAAAGATGTTTCCTGAAACCGAGGTCCTGTGCTTTTAAGAACATTATTAAAATTTTTAATCTTGCTGGATATCAAATCTAGGCCTGATAAAGTGTTAAGAGACGTATGCTACCATCTAAGCCAGCACAAATTTAATAATTTTCTACTCCTACTAAGTTTACATGTTCTACTCATTTGTTTTTTTAGTGTTTTTTACAAATATTCTATAAATTAAAGCAATATATCTTATACGATACATTACCAATTTCATGGTTAAATTTTGCAAGTTCTCCAAAACATGCAAATATTTTTAGTTAAGGTTTCGTTACTTTTGTTCATTGTTGTTTGTTTTAATTTTAACTGTTAATATAAGTATTCCATGCTCATTTAATTAGTGTCTGTTTTATAATTGTTGATGTTGATTTAGATTTTAAGATTCTTTTAGACTTCTGTAGTTGAAAACACAAAGTTTCTTCACAGTGTTCAGAAGGTAATTTTCTTTCCTTCAGCAACTTTAAAGTGATTGCAAGATGTTAGCACATTAGCAGCTATTGTCATTATGTTCTTTCCATACAGTGACAGTGTTAGAGAAATCAGCCGTCAGGAACTTTCCATGTTTGATCCCAGGTGTAATCATATATTCCTTATATTTTTAATGTTACAAAAAGTATGCCTATATAGATAACAGCTAGTATTCAATATGTCGAACTTTTAATTATACATGCAACAAGAGTGTAAATCGTTTGTTTACAAAATTAGTGTATCCAAATTAAACATTATATAAGTAAAGAGAAATTCATCTACCTGAATCAGGATTCGAATCCCAAACCTCTCCTCAGCTTTATGATGTTCTACCAAATGAGTTATACAGATGTTTTACTCCCATTCAAGCAGAAACCTTCCTCTTTAACTAGTTATGTTTTTTTAAAGCTGAAACTCTAGGTTCAATTCCCAGGCCTACAGATATCTTTTTTTCTAATAATAAGTTTGGTCTCTTTAATTTTTACCTCATATCGTTGTTTCGGGGCGCTGAGGCTAATTGGGGATTTCCGGATCTTTGATCTGGTCAGAAACCCTGATGGAACTGATATTTGACCTCTGGGGTGAATTTCGGTGAAGTTCGGAGGGTATAACTTTGCCAAATCCACTCTCCTCACCTCCAAGTTGGGGCCCGTCGGGGCCTTCTTAACATCTTTTAAGATTTTAAGATGCAAAAGAGAGAGTGGGGTGTGGAAAGAAATGGGAAGCTATCACACCTATATATCCCTAGTAAAGCTGAAAACATGGCATGATGAATCTTTCCACGGTAAAATACTCCGGACGTAAATTATCACCTCATTCGGATATCCGGGAGGGGATACTGTGGAAGGAAACATCATGCAGTCAAAACAACAGAAGAAAAGAAGACTAAGGATTGGAACCTGAAATGAGAGAACTCTTCTGCAAGCCGGAAAACTGGAAAATTTGAAGGAAGAAATGAGAAGAAACAAAGTGTATGTTATGGGAATATCAGAAGTGAGGTGGTAACAAAGTGGTGAATTATTGAGTGATGAATTTAGAATGTTTTATTCCAGTGGTGATTCTAAAGGAAATCATGGTGTCGGAGTAGTATTAGGACCACGTGTGAAACAAAAAGTGTTATCAGTGCCAAAATAAACTACAGGAAACTAAACAACGTACTTAGAAGAGAAACTGACAAGGCAAGGGAAGAATGGATAAAGTAGAAATGTGAAGAACTAGATAATCTGGCGAGGAAAGGAAAATATGATTTAATGTACCAGGAAGTTAAATGCTTGGACTATGAAAAGAAGAGCAGAAAACTATGTGGCTGATTGAGGACGAAAATAATGAAGAAATATCAGACAAAGAGGGAATTATGAATACATGGGAAAAAAATATAGAACAGCTATATGAGATAAGAAATCGTCCGGCTAACTTGAATATAGAAAATGAAGAGGACGTATCAGAAGATGAAGAAGGATTTTCAAATCTGAAGGAAGATGTTGAACTATCAATTAAGGAAATGAAAAATGGAAAGCAACAGGGATATATGGAATCCCCATTGAATTGGTTAAATGTTTGGGTAAAGGAAATAAGGAAATTCTGCGTTTATGCAACAAGATATATAAAGAAGGTGAATGGCCCGAAGAATTGACTGAGACAGTATTAATACCAATACCGAAGAAAAACAATGTAAAGAAATGTAAGAAGTTCAAGACTATCACCTTGACATCACACTCTGCCAAGATTCTCCTCCGAATACTGAATCGACGTTTACGTTCTACGATGGAAAATGAATTGGAAGAAGAACAGTTTGGCTTCGGGAAGGGAAAGCGTATAAGAGATGCAATTGGATTGATACGAACAATAGGAGAAAGTTATATAGAAAAAGATATAGACGTTTATGCAGTATTTGTTGACCTGGAAAAGGCCTTTGACAGAGTAAATTGGAATAAACTCCTGAAGATCTTGAAAAAATTGGCGTGAACTGGAAGGAAGGAGAGGAGGTTCATAAGTAGTCTTTATATGAAACAGCGAATAAAGTGAAGATAGGAGAAGAAATGTCAGAGGGAAGAGAAATTGGAAGGGGGTAAGGCAAGGATCTTCTCTATCACCTACTCTTTTCAACATCTACCTAGAAGACGCAATGAAGAACTGCTTCAGCAATACGGGAGGCGTAAACATGGGAGGAAGAAGAATAAAGTGCATAAGATTTGCTGATGATATGGCTTTGCTAGTAGAAGATGCAATGACACTGAGGAATACGCTGATGGAGCTAAATGATAAGTGCGAGGATTATGGGATGAAGACAAATATAAATAAGACGAAGGTCATGATTATAGGAAAGAAACCAAGGAAAATAAACATGAGGATTAGAGATGTGGCCATTGAGCAAGTGGAGAGCTACAAATACTTGGGTTGTACTATCAGTAGTAACATGAACTTCGGCCAAGAAATAAAGCAGAGGATAGCAATGGCAAAAGAAACTTTCAACAAGAAGGGAAGCATTTTCTGTGGACCTTTGGCAAAAGAATTACGGAATAGGCTAGTGAAGTGCTTTGTGCGGAGTGTAGCATTGTATGGTGCATAGACTTGAACATTACGACGGAATAAGGAAAAGCGACTGGAAGCTTTTGAGAAGTGGATATGGAGAAGAATGGAAGGTATAAAATGGACAGACAAAGTAAGAAATAAAGATGTGGGCTAGACAGAGTGGGTGAAAGAAGAACAATGCTGGAACACATAAAGAAGAGGGAAAAAATTGGATTAGCCACTGGCTAAGAAGAAACTGCCTGCTGAAGGATGTCCTACAAGGAATGGTCAACGAAAAGAAAGAGACAGAAAAAGACATCAGATGATAGACAATATTAAAATTAATGGTGTGTATGCAGATACAAAAAGGGAAAGCTGAGTTAAGGAAAGAGTGGTAAATACTGAGTTTACAGTGAAAGACCTGTCCTTGAGTAGACACTGTGAATGAATCTATGTTTCTGTTAAACTATGTTTCAAGTCATGTTTGCCACTTCTTCAGTAGTTACAGATTGATTTTTTTCCAAGTTAACAGCCCTGGATCTCAACTTCTGCTCCCTCTTTTTGTGATCCAAAGAACTTGCCAATTAGGTCTTCTCCCCAGGAATTTCAAAATTAATAACTCTCTTCTTGTTCTCCTGTATGTAGAGCTTTTCCCGTATGGTGAGTTTGTTTGTGCTTTCTAACTGTTTTCACATTTTAAAAAAACATAGAAATGAGGAAAAAGTAAAATAAAATGTTGTATTCATAGAAAATATTCACACATAGATAACTACATTAGGGAACAAGGTAGACTCGAACTCGCAACGTATAGATTACTAACTCCACGCTTCAACCAACTGAGCTGTTGCTTCGAATTACATTAATTGCTAGCAACGAAGCCATATAATAAAGTCACCGAAAAAAAAAGAAACAGAAGGAAAAAGAGATCGACGAAGAGTTCTACGCCTCAGACGCCATGCTGAACAGGGAGTGGACCGGAAGCAACCTACCACAAAGGCACGCAATCATAGGCCTGGCAACACATGGATGTCACCATAAAATGTGCAAAAATACGAAATTCCACCAACCGAGTTGCCCGTATGAATGCAAGATATATGAATAAAAATGCGAGCGATACCATTACAAACAATGCAAAAGATGGACGGGTTCGTTGAACGAACTGATAAAATACAAATCATAAACCTAAAACTTAATGTTCTTTCAAGTGTCACTTACCTACTTATTATTATTATTATTATTATTATTATTATTATTATTATTATTATTATTATTATTATTATTATTATTATTATTATTATTATTATTATTATTATTATTATAACTACATTTAATATGCTGGATTCAACCATATTTCACACAAAATGGCAGTCTTCAATAGTCTATCAAATAGATTGGTGAATATACTCCTCAACAAAGAAAATTATGATTACAGGAAAAACATATAATTGAAGTGGCAAAATAATGTGGTTCTGAGAAGAAAATTGTACTCAAAAAATTTGATAAGTACAAAAAGTAAAAAAAAATAAGGAATGAAAGTACTCTTCAAATAGAATAACCAAAGGAAGTGAAATACAGGAAATTCACATATCACCCATGTGCACACAATACATTCCAAAAGATTTTTGAAAGATTTAATATCACATTAGCACTAAACAATGATTATAGCCTTAGGCTAATTAAAACAAACATAAATGAAGAGATTGATGATAGTAAATTAATCAGGAAAATATAAAATAATTGTGAGGAATGTGATAAGATATACATAGGGAAAAGAAAGGAAAATTTATCCATTAGAACCAAAGAACACATAAAAAATGTTAAAAAGGAGAAGTAGAAAAATCTGCAGTAGTTGCTCATGTTTGGTCATAAAAGCACAAAATAGATTCAACCACAAAATTATTAAAACAGTTAGAAAACACATACGAACTCATCCTATGGTAAAAAATCTACATACAGAAGAACAAGGAAAGAATTATAATTTAACATTTATTGAGAATTTTTTGAAAAAAACTCACCTCATAAATGTTGTGCTTTTCACGAGATCTAGGTTTCAGACAACATCTTGTCCATCATCAGTCATAACTCCAACTGATGAAATTTTTTCGGCCGTCATCTTCTCTATCATAAAGCTCTTCTGTGCTGCCATCTATGGTTGAATTTATAAACTTTGATATTAAATTTTGTTTGTTGGGAATATCAAAGTTCATTGATCTATATTTATTTTTCTAAATATGCCCTATATACCTTCTCCCAAACTGTCAATTCTGAAAGTTTATCCAAATGTTGTAAAAGGTTTGTTTCTCTTCCAATTTTACGATGTTCTAGTAAACTATGTGCAGCAACTGCAGAGTTTGAATTTCACAATTTTTAATATTTCTAAATTGTCCTTTAGTACAGGTTTCCAAATTTATTTTAGTTTTTCTTACATATACTTTACTGCAATCATTAAAACTTGTTTGATAAACTCCAGATTTCTTACTATCTGGAATATTGACTTTGTTATTAGTACTTAGATGATTACTCAGACAACCCGATAAATAAATTTAGTCTCGGTAATCTTCTAGGTACTAATGAAAAAGTAAATGTCCCGGATAGTAAGAAATCTGGTATTTATCAAATAAGTTGTAATGATTGCAGTAAAGTATATAAGCATATAGAAAAAACTAAAAGGAACATGGAAACTCGTACTGAAGAACATCTTAGAAATATTAAAATTGTGAAATTGAAAAATGGCAATTGCTGCACATAGTTTACTAGAACATCATGAAATTGGAAGAGAAACAAAACTTTTAAACATTGGATAAACTTTTAGAATTGACAGTTTGGGAGACGATATATATTCAGAAGAATAAATATAGATCGATGAAATTTGATATTCCCAATGAACAAAATTTAATTTCAAAGTTTATAAATTCAGCCACAGATGGCAGCACAGAAGATGTTGGTAACGGAGAAGTTGACGGCCGAAGAATTTCATCAGTCAGAGTTGTGACTAATGTCTGAAACCTGGGTCTCGTGAAAAGCACGAAATTTATTAAGTGAATTTTTCAAAAGTTTCTCCGACAAAAGTTAAATGAGAGTTACTTCATAATGCTCAACTTCCAACATTAATTTTAAATACAGAATTATGCATTTTGAAATTCCCGGAGAGAGGAACCTAATTAGCAAACGTTCTTTGGATAACAGAAAGAGGGAGCAGGAGTCGAGGTCCAGGGCCGACAACTTGGGAAAAATCAGTCTCTAACTTCAGAAGATGAGGCAAACATAATTTGGAACATATGTCTAACAGAAACAACGATATGAGGTAACAATTGAACAGACCAAGCGTATTATTAAGTAAAACCTCATAATGTTAACTTCCTTCTGAATTTTTAGATATTTTTCAACTGCCTATAAATTGTAATAGCTTAGCTATGTATAATAATTTACTTATTTCTATTATAATATTATCTTGAGCTAGTATTATATCCCATCATTATGTTTTCTTGAATTAGAAGCTTCTCGTTACATTGTGAATGATGAATCAATCCTCTAGAGTAAAGAAGGGAGTAAAAATTATGGTTAAAGGTGAAGGTTGCTGATTGAAAAGGAATTAGTATTTGAATAGATTAGTTGGTTGAGCATCAGCTTAAAGCTAAAGGTCTGATATTCGATTCCCCAGATCAACGGATATTTTTCTCTTTTCTATAAATTGCAATAGCTTAGCTGTGTTTAAATTAACTATTTTGATTATTGTATTGACTTAGGCTTTCACGGCCGGAGTTGCTATGATGATCTTGAAGAAGATTTCCGGGCTGTAGGCCGTGGTCTCGAGACTGCGTCTGGCCTCCTCAAGGGTTGTCTTGAGACTGGTAATTTGCCCACTGTCTGCCCTATTTATACCATTCACCGCGATGTGTTCGTAGGTTATATTCTGATTGGTCTGTGGTAGGGACTTCCATTGTTCCAATGAGGTTGTTGCTTGATGGTCTAGTAGAATATTCTTGTAGACCGTCCGTTTTTAACAGCATTTTTGCCGTCCAGTGTGCTGTTTACTGGGAAAGTTTTTCATCCCTGGACAGCTAGAGATTTGCATTCTGCGTTTTTTAGAACCGGTATCCATATTTTTGTTGACTTTGATGATTCTTCTTTTCTATTGAAACTGTTTTTATGTTTGAATATTTCGATGGATTCTCGTTGCAGACGGGTAAAATAGTGTGTGCAGTTAGATAATATATCTGCATTCTGGTATTGTCCTATGTGGCCATCAAGTAAAGAGTGTTCTGCTACTGCCGACTCATCCATTTGTTTTTTACGACTATAGACTTCGCTATGTAGACGACACCTTTGTAATCTGGAACCACGGAGAAGAGAAAGTAGACGAATTTCTTACACACATCAGAAACATAAACTCCAGTATACAATTCACCGTAGAAAATAAACAGATAACAGCATAGCATTCCTAGACATCCTGATCAAAAGAGAAGAAGACAGCAACATTTATCACACTATCTACAGAAAACCTACTCACACTGACAGGTATCTTCATAAAACCTCGATTCATCACCCTAAACAAAAATTTGGAATCATCAAATCATTGACAGATCAAGTCAAGAAACTTTGTCTTCCTGATTTATTAAAAACGGAACTTCAACACCTCCATACGGTATTCACTGCCAATGGATACATCAGGAAAGAAATCAACCGAGCCAATAATCCCAGGCGATAAACAGCAACAGTAGCAAGGAATCAAAAGAAAAAACTTCAACCAGGGCATTTTTACCGTTCATTAACCCTGCAGAGCGGGTGGAGTTAAATGGCCGGCAATACTATGTTACGAGAAGGGATTCACGGGTATTTAAACCCAGCCGTTCAGTGCCAGTATTCCAATAACGCATTTAAATGGAAATATCTTGAGTAATTTAAATGTTTTTTGCAAATTCGTTATGGTGAACCCTTAATATAATATTTAATTAATTAAATTTGTTACGGTTCTCACGTAACATCTCTGCATGTGCAGACTTATTTATGATTGTTGTGCCACAGTTGAAATAGGTCCTCTTTGTAAGTTTCTTACATAAGTAGCATAGTGAATTACATTAGGAATTCTTTGAAGAATTAAGAGAACCGGCTCTACCTAACAACACAGCGAAATATTTACACAAAGAGAAGGGTCTTCAAAAAAACAGAATTAACTTCAAAAATTGGTGTGATAAATCTTCAAAGCGTAAACCAGCTGTTTGAAACTCGGGCACCAATAAGTGTACATTTTTCCCTTGTGTTTACTTCGTTCATTTTTTATTACAAACACATTGCTTCTATGCGTTGACCTTCTTTCTTGTAGGGGGGCAGCCTTCTCCAAATGTGTGTTTTCTAACATTTTGGAAACATTATTTTAGGTCGTGGGCAAAAAATTGTCTTTCTACACATGAGACATGTTGTGATAAAAGACCCTTCATCAACCCTAAATTTCAATGTCTTTCTTCTGGTTTCCAAGTTGAAACCAGTTGATGATATATGACTATAATAGCTTCACCGGAGGTGTGGACTTGAAAGATCAACATGCTACAAGCCGGAAGATCGAGGGTTCGAGTCCCGGTGGAACAGGATGTTTAAACTGAACCAAACCTTCAGGCGGCACTGTGACCCCGGGGTTGACTCAGCCTCTAACTGAAATGAGTACCAGATGCTTTTTATGGACCGTCAGACAGAGATCAGTACCCGGCTTACATCAAGTACCGATAGTCTCGAAAAAGTGGGAGCCTTAACCTCCTAATATCCCAAAGAGCTCCTAAGGTGGACCACTTTACCTTTTAGATACTGAGTGAATAGTAGACTAACTGCATTTCCATAATGTAAGGGTATCGTCAATTGAAATATATCTGAAATTTACTGTTGTGGTCCTGTACTATAGCGTAAATCGGAAATAACTTTGTTGGGCCTTTATATGTACTAAATTTTGCGACATTATTATTTAAAATGAAGAGATTTGAAAATAGATTCAATTTGATAGACAAGTTAATCTAAAAAAGGGCGAATTTATTTTTCTAAGAATCCTTTATCAAGTTATAAATATAAGAAAAATGTCAGAGGCCGCAAGAATAAATGCAAGTATAAAATTATTTTAACTTGTTACTCAGGGCCGTCATCGATTAATATATGCACTAATATAAACTTTGAAGTCTCTACATAAAATGTATATAAATGGTAAATAGTTAATGTAACACAAAGATAATAATAGCAGTTTAAAGCAGTGCGTGTAGCTAGCGTATACGTCACGTCTCTCTGCATCTGGTAAAGAATTCAACCTGCGTACATGTCACGTCCCTCCACGCTGACGGGTTAAGGATGAAACGGACCGCATTGGAAAACTACTAAGGAAAGAAGATATAAAGACAATATACAGGCCTACCAAGAAAATCAAGAACCTTCTCAGACCTATAAAGGATCAACTCCACCCATCAGACAGCACACATATACATGATACCATGCAGTTGTGGAAAAGTGTATATAGGCACCACCAATCGCAGCATTGCAACCAGACTTAAGAAGCATGAAAGACAGCCGTTTAAAGCAAATGGATGAGTCGGCAGTAGTAGAACACTCTTTACTTGATGGCTACATAGTACAATACCAGATTGCAGACATATTATCTAACTGCACACACTATTTTACCCACCTATAACGAGAAGCCATCGAAATATTCAAACATGAAAACAGTTTCAATAGAAAAGAAGAATCATTAAAAGTAAACAAAATATGGATACCGATTCTAAAAAACGCAGAATACAAACCTCTACAAGAACAGCCTACTAGACCATCAAACAGCAACCTCATTGGAGCAACGGAAGTCCCTATCGCTGACAAATTGCCTGTCTCAAGATAATCCTTGAGGAGGCCAGACGCATTCTCTGGCGAAACATCGGGAACTTCAAGCCTCGAGACCACGGCCTACGGCCCAGAAATCTTCTTTAATATCATCACATTTTGATTATATTGCTGACGTATTTCCACATAAATAGAAACAAATTGAATGGCAATCAAAGTGATCCCACAACAGACCCGGAGGCCCTTGGGGTAGTAGGAGGTTAGGGCTCCCACTTTTTCTAGACAATCGGCACTTTATGTCAGCCGGGTACGGCCACCTTTACCCCCAGAACAAGGGTCTGGTACTCTTTTACGTTAGAGGCTGAGTCGACCACAGGGCCATAGTGCCGCTAGAGGGTTTGGGTCATCTACGAGACAAAATACAACTTCCTTGATTCATTAACCTAAATTCCACAGAACAGCTGTGGAGTCTCTATAATTTAGTATTTTACATTTGCAATTGATTCCTCTTTTTATTTATTTATCATTTTTTTGTAAGTGTACAATATAGTGACAGGAAATAAAGTACCATTTACTTAAAAATAATAGATTCACAGTGGTCAGAAGTAAACTCTGGATTAAAATAATTTGTTTGCATTGTTTTGCAGTTAATGATAGAATTGCAGCTATTCTTCAAGTATTTCAGTGAAATATCCTTTGAAGAATGCATTACATCAGCAATTTTACATAGGCCTAATCCAACACTTATCCCTCAGAGAATGGTGTGATCAATGATAATTATAAAACACAGTTTTACTATTTAATGTCTTCTTTGGGGTTTCAGAAATTGTTAAAATTTGAAAATGTGATCACCGTGGATGTAGGACACATTTTCACATTTCACTATGAAATTTCAGGAGCAGAAGTTGGTATAAGTACGTCGCGAATCCATGCTAGAGGTCCAGTGGGTGTTGAAGGACTGCTGACCACGAAGTGGATATTGAAAGGAGATGGCCATGCAGCAGCTGATTTCACTGAGGGAGGACCAATGCAATTCACTCATGAATCTCTATCAATAAACTAGATTAGTATCCTATTTCCTAAAGTAATACACTATTATTCGTAAGATAAATCTGTCAAAGTGGAAAATTATCTGAGGTGTAAATAACATATTCATTTTCTTTGATAAAATACCTCACAGTTTGACTTCATGTCAACTTTTGTTTTGTAAAATGATTGATGCATTTTCTCACACCTCATTCTTCGTCTACTTGTTAGGTGATATCTCTCTTGTTTCTATACCGTGTTATTACATTATGTTTCCCATAAGATCGTGTAACTCATTGTTATATAGTTTTCTCCATTCACCAGTGTAATCACCTACCTTCAACTAAAAATTTTCCTCAGCACTTTATTGTCCAATGCACGTAATAAGAGACCACATTCCATATTAATTTTGTATAATTGGAAGAATCACAATTTTTATATATTTTTAATTATTTTTTTGAGAAGTTGAATTGACAAGAGTCACTATAAAGCATAATAGCAAATGTTATCAGAGAAGTTTAAGTTATATTTTTAGCTTTTTAAGTCTAAGGCTAAGGTGCCTTAAATATGTAGATAATGAGATATGGACTTTGAAAATGTGTTATAACAGGTTGAAAACAAATTATGAAAGTGAAAATTGGGCAGCAACTTCTTCATAATAACCCAAATCCTCATTTTTCATAGACTTTTTTATATGTAACCGTTTAAATATCTAATAATAAAAATAAATCATCCTACACTGTAGCTGAGTTGTGAAAGACAGTGTCTTTCAAATAATATACGCCACCCATTGATGAGGGGTTTCAATGTGTCACAAAGAACCCCAACGTGTTAAAGGACCCATAAAAATTTTGTACTGAAAAATTTAGAGTTGCAATAAATATATTTCTGTTTTTGTATTTTTTTATAATTCCTTCTCTTCTCTCCTCCATGCCACGAAAGTCCAAGATGATACTTTGCCTACAAGTCGGATGTTGGCCTTACATCCACATACGACATTAGTGAGCTGGACAATCATCCAAAGAGTATAGGAATTAACATATTAATCATGTCAGCTCCTCCAGCGATTATAGTCGGTTTTCTCAACCTGGAGCTGCTACTAATTGTAGCTACACAAATTCCTCATAATGGTGGTGGAATTCCACAACTCCGCTAGAATATTTCTTCCCATTCAAACCAACACATGTCCCATATCTCTGCACCAAAGACTTGATGCCTTAGACTATAGCGTGGAACTATTTTATTTCCTTTCACTTCTACACTATACCGTAACTTTTAATAATCACTTGATTCAATAATGAGTATAGCACGGGTTGTTATTTCCTCATGTCATGGATACAATCGACTCATTTGAACACAGCATACACCACTTATTCTCAAACATCATGTCATTTGGTGAGTAAATTTTATCATGCCTATGCTCAATTAGAGTTCCGGTAATTTTGTTATTCTTAACACGTCAAACAGAATTTACATTTACATCAGTGATTTAAGTACAGCAATTTACATTTACATCAGTGATTAAAGTATACCAATTTAATTTATGGGTCATGTCAAGCTTTATTTATATTTCAAGAAGTTTCCTTGACTTCAAATCATTGAGAATCACTGTTCCATGGCATCATTGTAAATTCCAAGAATTGATTTTAAAGGATGTGTCCGGGAATTCTAATACAGAAAATCCAATTAAATCGAAAATTTCCGAAAGTTCATTCCAGGGCTATACCATTGGTGTTTTTACAAAAAATTTAAGAAATGTTTGAAATTTTGAAACTGCAAACATTTAGTGTGGAGGGTATGTCTGGAATTTTTAACGGAAGAAATCTGGTCTATATCGAAAATGTTCCGATCGAGTGTTCCAAGGGTATAGTCTAGGTGTTTGTACCATAAATGTCAACAAATTTGGATATTATATATATATATTGAAAACTGCTATATAATGAGGCTGGAGGGTGTGTACGGGTTTTCTAATACAAAAAATCCGGTCTAAATCGAAAATTTCCGGATCGATTATTCCGAGGCTATAGTCTTCGTGTTTTAACAAACGTGTCAGAAATTTTCGAAACGTAAGGAAAGTATAAAAATTGAGTCTAGGTGTTTTGTTGAGGAGTTCAAATGCACAAAATCCGGTATAAATAAAAAAATCCCAATCGAATATTCCAAGTGTACAGTCTAGGTGTTTTTAACAAAAATGTAAAAAAAATCCAAATTTATAAACATTGCAAAAACTGAGTCTGGGTGATGTTTCCAGGATTTATGATGCAGAATATGCTGTCTACATAAAAAATTTCCCCATTGAGTATTCGAATGGAGTTTTTAAGCAAAAATGTCATAAATTTTGGAAATTTTGAAAAACTGCAAATATTGAGTCTATATTGTTTGCCTGGGATGTGTAATGATGAAAATCTGGTCTAAATTCAAAATTTCCCGATCGAGTATCCAGCACTACAGTCTTCGTATTTTTAACAAAAAATGTCAAACAATTTTTCTAAATTATGAGAATCCCAAAAATTAAGTCCAGAGGGTGTATCCGGAATTTCTAATGCATAAAATCTGATCTAAAGTCGAAAATTTCCCGATCGTTTATTCCATGGCCTTGGGCTTTTACCAAAAATAAAAAAATCGAATTTTTTAAACCTAGAAAAATATAGTCCTTACAGGGTGGATCTGGCATTTCTAATATCGAAAATTACCCATAGAAATGTCCACGTGTACAAATTTAGTAATTTTGCCAAAAATGTAAAAAATGTTCGTTTTTTTTTTAAATCTGCAAAAATTGAGTCTGAGAGTATATCGGTAATTTCTAACGGAGGAATCCGTTCTATATAGAGAAAATACCGATCAAGTATTCGAATATTCTTCGTGCTTTTACCAAACATGTTCAAATATTTTCGAAATATAGAGAATTGCAGATATTGAGACTAGAGGTTTTGTCCAGGATTTCTAATCCAGAGAATCTGGTGTATATAGAAAAATCACCGATACAGTATTCCTAGACTATTGGGTGAATGATCTGTATTTCAGTGACCTGCATTAAATAAACTAAAATTAAAAATAAGTATTCGTAGACTAAGCCTTGGCATTTCTTAAAGAAAAGTAAATAAATAATAGTTTTAAAAAACTAAAAGAACACGCTTTATTAGAAAACTAAAAAATGAAAAATAATTTTAATTTTAATTTCCAATACGCTTGGGATAAAATAAAGTGGTCAACAAAAAAATCATCTCCAACACATATAGAATAAAATTAGAGTTATCAACAAAAAGAAAATAATTTTACCATCAAAAGCGTGGGGTGCTTTTTATGATTTTTACATTTTCTTCTTAGAGAGCTTACTTTTACCAATATCTGTTTATTATCAAATATATTAATTGATATAGAGCACCCCACGCTTTTGATGGTAAAATTATTTTCTTTTTGTTGATAACTCTAATTTTATTCTATATGTGTTGGAGATGATTTTTTTGTTGACCACTTTATTTTATCCCAAGCGTATTGGAAATTAATATTATTTTCATTTTTTAGTTTTCTAATAAAGCGTGTTCTTTTAGTTTTTTAAAACTATTATTTATTTTTTATTTTTTAGTTTTAATATTTTACAGAATAAGATAAAAATGTAAATATCTTTAAATTCGATACTATTGTAGTATGAGCTAAAAGTAATACTCTTCTATAAAAAAAACCCTCCCAGCCGGATTTGAACCAGCGACGTATGGATTACTGAAATTATATACCACTAAGAGTTCACTGCTCTACCAACTGAGCTCTTACAACGATTGACTAAAAATTCGACAAGTCCGCAACCTATTATACCAGTTTTCATTTTTTTCTTTTGATTTTCGGATGATTCTGGCCAGGATTTTAGAAACAAAATATGAAATTATTGTATTGTCACGGGTCCTCTACACGTATACAAAGTTTTCAAGTCGATCCAATGTTTCTAAGTGGGTGAAAATCGCGTTGAAAGATTCCGTTACATTGATACAAAAACACTTTTTTTTTTTATTTTCTGATGATTATGGCCAGGATTTTAGAAAATAAATATGAAATTATTGTATTGTCACGGGTCCTCTACAAGTATACAAAGTTTCAAGTCGATCCAATGATTTTAAGTGGGTGAAAATCGCGTTGAAAGATTCCGTTACATAGATAGATAGATAGATAGATATGATAGATAGATAGATAGATAGATAGATAGATAGATAGATAGATAATAGATAGATAGATAATAGATAGATAGATAGATAGATAGATAGATAGATAGATAGATATATAGATAGATAGATAGATAGATAGATAGATGATAGATAGATCGATTAGATAGATAGATAGATATATAGATAGATATATAGATAATAGATAGATAGATAGATAGATCCGATAGATAGATAGATAGCTAGATCGATGATAGCTAGATCGATAGATGCTCGCTCGCTCGCATCTCGCTCGCTCTCATCGCTCGCTCGCTCGCCCGCTGCTCATCGCTCGCTCGCTCGCTCGCTCGCTCGCTCGCTCGCTCGCTCGCTCGCTCGCTCGCTCGCTCTACTCGCTCGCTCGCTCGCTCGCTCGCTCGCTCCTCGCTCGCTCGCTCGCTCGCTCGCTCGCTCGCTCGCTCGCTCGCTCGCTCGCTCGCTTCGCTCGCTCGCTCGCTCGCTCGTCTCTCGTCTCGCCCTCGCTCGCTCGCTCGCTCGCTCCTCGCTCGCTCGCTCGCTCGCTCGCTCTCGCTCGCTCGCTCGCTCGCTCGCTCGCTCGCTCTCTCGCATCGCTCGCTCGCTCGATCGCTCGCTCGCTCGATAGAAGATCAGATAATAGATAGATAGATAGATACTAACAGACAGACAGACAGACAGACAGCATACACAACGACATACTACAGACACAGACTACAGACAGACAGACAGACAGACAGACAACAGACAGAGACAGATAGACAGATATAGATAGATAGATAGATAGATAGATAGATAGATAGATAGATAATAGATAGATAGATAGATAGATAGATAGATAGATAGATAGATAGATAGATAGATAGATAGATAGATAGATAGATAGATACATAGATAGATAGATAGATAGATAGATAGATAGATAGATAGATAGATAGATAGATAGATAGATAGATAGATAGATAGATAGATAGATAGATAGATAGATAGATAGATAGATAGCTAGATAGATAGATAGATAGATCGATAGATAGATTAGATAGATAGATAGATAGATAGATAGATAGATAGATAGATAGATAGATAGATAGATAGATAGATAGATAGATAGATAGATAGATAGATAGATAATAGATAGATAGATATATGATAGATAGCCCAATAGATCGATAGATAGATAGATAGATAGATAGATAGATAGATAGATAGATAGATATATCAGGTTAAGCTAATATAAAGCGTGTAAAAATTGATAAAAATCTTCACAACTGCAAATATGTGTCGAAAGGGTGTGTCTGCAATTCGTACTGCAAAAAAAACGATCTGAATCGAACGCTTCCAATCGAGTATTCCTAGGATACAGTCTTCGTGTTTTTACCAAAAATGTAAAATAAAAATCCGAATTTTAAAACATTACCAAATTGAGTCACGAGAGTGTGTCCGGGATTACTAAGCAGAAAATGCAGTCAAAATCGATAATTACCAGATCGAGGGTTTCAAAGTCTATAGGCTGGTGCTTTTAACGAAAATGTCACAAATTTTGTAAACTATGAAATTTGCAAACATTAAGTCTGAAAGGTGTATTTCTGATGCAGAAAGCCGTTATAAATCGAGACTTTTCCGATTAAGTATTCCCAAGGCTATAATCTAGGTGATTTTTACCAAAAATGTAAAATATTCAGCATTTTTAAAAATCGCAAATATTGAGACTCGAGTGTGTGTCCTGGATTCCTTATGCAGAAAATACGGTCTAAATCGAAAATTCCTCGATCGAATACTCCAAGACTATAGTTAATACATAAATGTAAAAAAATTCTAAATTTTGCATGCAAAATTTGAGTCTACAGTGTAATAATAATAATAATAATAATAATAATAATAATAATAATAATAATAATAATAATAATAATAATTCCGATTGACTGTCTTTCCACTTTTCAGCGGTTGTCCTTTTACCAGCCGGCTGCTGGCCCTTCACTTCCACATGTGTCAATCACAGAGGTAGATGATCAATAGCCAGTATAGTGGTGACATGTGGTTAGCATGTCGAGTCCCCCAGTCGTTATAGTTGGTTCCTCAACCTGGAGCCGCTACTTATTGTAGCTACCCAATTGCCTCACGATGCTGGGTGGGCACCGGTCCCATACTGGCCGAAATACCATGAGAAAATTTCTTCCACCATGGAGACTCGAACCAGCGCAAGTCCCGTAGCTCTGCGCCAAGGCTTCCTACCTTAATAATAATAGCTTTATTTTACCTGGCAGAGTTAAGGCCTTAAGGCCTTGTCTACCACTCAACCAGGTTTAAAAAAAATACAAACAAAAAAATAGTCTTAAATCTAATTAAATTACAATATATATATATATATATATATATATATATATATATATATAAACGATTACAAGTTATGAATACAATACAATTAATATTTATAATGTATTTTGATTTACTCTAAATTTAACGAATTAAATATATAATATGTACAATAGATATATAAAAAACGAGGAAAAGATTAATGACATAGTATAAAATTAAATGAATAGAGAAAAATTAATTATTAGACAACAGGTAACTGTATAAGCGTGACTTAAAGGTACCAAGTGTGCGGCAACCCCCGATATCTTGAGGAAGGAGATTCCAGGAGCGGGCAGAGGCTACTGTGAAGGAAGTAGAATAGGAGGAAGTGCTATGAAGAGGAATTGTTAGCAGACTGCTATCTTGTGATCTAGTGACAATATTGTGGTAAGGGGATAACTTCTCAAATCTGGACGCCAGGTAAGTAGGGATGTAGGAATTCAGAAGCTTGAAAAGTAGTGAAAGAGAGTGCAATTTACGTCTGTCAGTAAGACGGAGCCAAGAGAGGTTATTAAAGTGTTCGGAAATATGGTCATAACGGCGGATATTGAAAATGAATCGAACGCAAGCATTATGAACACGCTGCAGTCTCTGCGACAAGTCATAGTTTAGATCATTATATATAATGTCACAATAATCGAAGTGTGGTAAGACAAGATTCTGCACTAGGATTTGTTTTAACGAAACTGGGAGAAAATTCTTTAAACGTCTAAGATAATGTAAGATGGAGAAAGTCTTTTTACATATGTGTTTCACTTGTGTTTGCCAGGTTAAATTTGCGTCTAGATGTAGTCCAAGATCTATTACTGAAGAAGAATAAGGGATAATTATATTATTTATAGTAATGTTTGGAAGTGTAGATATGTCAAAGGTTGTAAGCAGTCTTTGTTGTCCCATTAGAATTACTTGTGACTTGTTAGGATTTAGATTTAGACCGATACTTGAAGACCAGTTAAAGATGGATATGAGATCGTCATTCATTTTTGTCAAGCTGTTATAGAGAGAATGAGGAGGTGAATGTAGGTAAATTTGGAGATCATCAGCGTAGAGGTGATAACGGCAGTGCTTTAGTACAGTTGGCAAGTCATTTATGTAGATTGAGAAAAGAAGAGGTCCGAGAACACTGCCCTGGGGGACTCCAGCCGGCACGTTGCGCCAAGACGAAGATCTAGAGTTTAATGAAACGTATTGTTGACGACCGTGCAGGTATGAGTCGAACCAGGATACAGCGCTGTCAGACAAGTGTAGGTGCTTGAGCTTTATCATAAGTAAGTCGTGGTCTACTGTGTCAAAAGCTTTGCTGAAGTCAAGTAAGGTTAAAGGAGTCAATTGACGTCTGTCCACGGCTTCACGAATATCTTCAGTAATTTTTAGCAAAGCTGTGGTTGTGCTATGACCATATCTAAAGCCGGATTGATAAGGATCAAGGAGGTGATTTTCTTGGAGATATTCAGTCATTTGCTTATGTACAATATGTTCCAGGGCTTTAGATAATGTCGGAAGGATGCTAATCGGTCGGTAGTCATTACAGTTAGTAGGTGTACTTATTTTTGGTATAGGCCGAACTCTAGACTGTTTCCATACAGTAGGGAAGATAGAAGTTATAAGGGAAGCATTAAAAATATGAGTCCCTGTGGGTAGTATAATGTCAATGATTTTATTTAGCATTAAAATGCTGATGTTATCTGTTCCTTGTGCATTGGATTTAATCCGCTTGAGTGTTTTTTAACGTCTATAGGCGAAATGTCGTTAAAGTAAAATTTATCTCTTCCTATATGGGGAAATGGGGATAAGTCTTTAAGAATGTCTATTTTAGTCTTGTTGTCTGGAGGTGTCATGGGTATTGAGGTAAAATGTTCATTTAAGTCATCTACAGAAATGTCTATAGAGTCAGTTGAGGGATTCAACTGTCTAAGTCCCATTGCACGGAGATTTCGCCAAGTGTCCCGTGCACTTATTTCAGGTCCGATTATACTGTGGGCGTGTCGTAGTATGGCACTGTGTATAGTTTGTGTAGTTGTGTTTCTAAGTTGTTTGTACAGTTGCCAGTTCTCGTCATTTTTATGTCGTCTGTATGTTCGGTATGCTTTGTCTCGTTTTGACATAAGTTCACGTATTGAGTCATTCATCCAGGGAGCAGGGGGGCGGGAAAATCGTCGGGTTTTTACTGGTGCATGTCTGTCATATAGTTGTAGTATCAGTGTATTAAATGTGTCTACTTTTTCATCAACTGATCTAAGATTCCATATTGTGTACCAAGGTAGTTCTAAAGCGTCTGATTTTAGTTTAGTATCGTCTATGTTTTGTAAATTTCTGTACGTAATCAATTTAGAGCGTCTTTTAGGACATTGGAGTGAGTATTCCACGAATACAATGTCATGAGCAGATATGCCGGGAGCAGGGATTTGTCCATATGACAGTACTTTCTGTGGATGTGTAGTCACTATTAAGTCCAGTAGAGTGTCGGTAGTAGCAGTATTATGTGTGGCAGAGAGAGGAACAATTGTCATATTTAAGCTTTGGAACATATTTTTAAGTTGTATGGCTGGTGAGTCAGTCTGAAGAAGATTTGTATTAAAATTGCCTGCGACAATAACGTGTTCATAATGAGGTAATGAATCGTTCAGAGCGTTTTCTAGATCCGAAAGGTGCCTTATTTTTTGGAGGTTTGTATACAATGCATAAGAGACATTTTTTTAGACTGGCTTGAATTTCTACGAATAAGAACTCGGGGCGAGCGGAATATACAGAAGGGGACTTGTGGACAATTGTTGGATTAAGCTCATTTGATATAAAGGCACAAACTCCTCCACCTCTTTTATCTATTCTGTCATTTCTGAGCAGTGTATATCCGTCTAGGTGAACAAGGGACGAAGGTATGGAAGGGGTGAGCCAGGTTTCCGAAATTAAAATGGCGCTCAGTCCAAGAGATGAAAATATGGTTTCAAACTCATCAAAATGGGGGACAGAATGCTTTGTGAATTTACGTGAGCAATTTTAAGTGATGATTTATCAATAGAAAATGCATTCTTAAGTAGACTAGTAGTTGTTGTTGGAGGGGATGGTAGGGATTGAGGAATGTTGCTACCTGTGTTAAAAGCTGTCTGCACAATAAGAGGGTGATTGGAGAAGGAGAGTGAGTCAGAGGTTGCAAGCAAGTCTTCATTTGTCAGCTCAATGTTCCCAATAGCAGAAAGTAAAAATAAACTATGTACTGTAATAACTCTAATAAAATTAAAATAATTTAGCTAAACAAAGAACTTAAAAAATTAAAATAAAACAAGTAAGTTGTCCTAAATAAAAAATAATACACTTAAAACTTACCTAAATTAGAAATAAATTAACAATATAATTGTTAGCAAAGAAAAGACAAAGTAAACATATTTTACACTCAGGTCCTATCTAGTTGATATCCGTAGAAGATCTAATTTTGCGTTTTTCGTCATTTACTTTAGCTATGACGGCACCGTCCATTGTCCATACATTTTGAATACCGTATTTCTGTATACTCTCTTGTAGCAGGCGATAGCGACACTTCGTTAGGTCCTCGCGAACAGTGACCCCACTTCCTTTCCAGTTTTTCTTGCTTAGAAAAACTTCACTGCGCTTGCGGTAACTAACAAATTTCACTATTATAACCCGCGGTCTTTCAGCATTACTTACACCAACACGGTGACTTCTGTCAATGTCAGTCACTGATAGATCGACACCGATTTTTTTGGCCACCTCGATGGCTTTCTGGTCAGTGTCCTCTCCGGCCTCTTCGTTTACACCAAAAATCCTGAGGCATTGACGTCTCTGGTATTGTTCTAAATCGTCTATTTTATTTTCCAACACCTCAGTCTGTCTGTCTTTTTCATCGAGGGTCTTTTTCAGATCCTCAATTACCTTAGTGTTGTCCTGGATGGTGTTCTGCAGTTCCGCCACTACCTGGTCCCGCAACATGGACACAAACACCGGCAGAGTGCCGGGGTCCTGTAGCGCCTCTTTCACCACACGTTTCACTGCTTCCTCGGTAGAACTTGTCGAATCGTTGTTTGAATTACGTGTGTTTTTTCCCATGTTGTTAAATGTACACACTTTTGACACTAACTAATATAAATTTAAACTTAAACTGACCACGAATATGCAACTTTAACTATGAAATAACGAAGGCACCTGCTGAAAAATAACTTAAAACCTGGAGCGTAACTTGTGCGTGTTAGTAGCTAGCCGCCATAACGCCCTTTATTTCTAATGCAGATAATCCGGTCCAAATAGAAAATTTCTCGATTGAGTATTACACGCCTATAGTCCTGGTGCTTTTACAAAACATGTAAAAAATTTTGGATACTTTGAAACTGTCGCAATTGAGTCTAGAGTGTTTGTCCGGCATTTCTAATGTAGAATATCCGGTCTAAATCGAGAATTCCCCGATCGAGTGATCCAAGTCTACAGCCTTGGTGTTTTTACCAAACATGTCAGAAATGTTCTCTTAATTTTGAGTAGTACAAAATTTAAGTCCAGATGGTATGTCAGGAATTTCTTCTGCATAAAATTCTGTCTAAAACGAAAATTTCTCTAACTTTTATGGCAAGGCTAAAGACTTGGTGTTTTTACCTAAAATAAAAAAAAAACTTTCAAAATTCTCATAATTTCAAAAATTGAGTATGGAGTGTGTCCGGGATTTCTAAGGCAGAAAATCGTCTCTAGATCGAAAATATCCCGATCGAGTATCCCAAGTCTTACTGTTTTCACCAAAAATGTAAAAAAAAATTCGATTTTTTTTAAATCGCTAAAATTGAGTCTAGATAGTGTGTCCAAGATTTGTAATGCAGAACGTCTGGTCTGTATAAAAAAATTTCCACATCCAGTCTTCCATAGCTATAGTATTGGCGTTAAAAAAAAGCAAAACATATCAAAATTTTAAAACTACAAAAATAGAGCACAGACAGTGTGTCCGAGATTTGTAATGCAGAAAATCAGGTCTAAATCGAAAAATTCCGGATCGAGATATTCCTTCGCTATTGTCTTGGTGTTTTCAACAAAAATGAAAATAATATATATTCCCTTTTTTAAACATTGCAAAAGTTGAGTCTAGAGCATGTAGCAGAGATTTTAATGAAGAGAATCCGGTCAAAGTCGAAGATTTCACGATTGAGTGTTTTAGTATTGATGCTTTTACCGAAATTTCCATAAATTTTGTAAATTATATCAACTGCAAAAATTGAGTCTGGAGGGTGTATCTGGGTATTCTGTTGCATATATCCCGGTCTAAATCGAAAATTTCCCGATCAAATATTCCAAAACTATAGGTGTTTTTTACCAAAATGTTCAAAATAATGAAAACTGCAAATATTGTGTCCAGAGGGCGTGTGCGGGATTTCTAATGTCGAAAATCCGGTCTAAATGAATTCTATTCTGATCGTGTATACCAAGGCTTCAGTCTTGGCGTTTTATCCAAAAATGTAAAAAAAATTGAATTATTAAAAATTGAAAAATCGAGTCTATATGGTAAGACCGGGATTTGTAATGCAGAAAATCCGGTCTACATCGAAAATGTCCCGATCTAGTATCCCAAGGCAATACAGCAATGGGGTTTCAAACGAAAAAAAACGAAAAAATAAATAAAAAGGATTATAAACTTTGAAAACTGCAAAATTTACTCTAGAGGGGTGTATCCGGGAATTCGGATGCAGAAATTTCGGTATAAATAAAAATTCTTTCCTATTAAAAACGGTCAAATTTTTCGAAAGTTTGATATCTGCAAAAATTGAGTCTGGAGGATATATCTCAAATTTTTAACGGAGGAAATCCGGACTATAACGAAAATTTCCCGATCGAGTATTCCAAGGCTGTAGTCTAGGTTTTTTACCGTAAATGTCAAGAAAATTGGAATATTGAAAACTGCTAATAATGAGGCTGGAGGGCGTGTACGGGTTTTCTACTGCAGGAAATTCGATCTAAATCGAAAATTTCCGGATCCAGTATTCGAAGTCTATATACTACGTGTTCTAACAAACGTGTCAGAAATTTTCAAAATGTAGGGAAGTGCAAAAATTTGAGTCTAGATGTTTTGTTGGGGATTTCTAATGCAGAATATGCGGTATAAATAAAAAAAATTCCGATCGAGTATTCCAAATCTAAAGTCTAGGTGTTTTTAACAAAAATGTAAAAAAATCCAAACTTATAAACATTGCAAAAATTAAGTCTGGGTGATGTGTCCGAGATTTATATTGCATAATATCCGGTCTACATAGAAAATTTCCCAATTGAGTATTCGAATGGTGTTTTAAGCAAAAATGTTATACATTTTCGAAATTTGGAAAAACTGAAAAAAAAATGAGTCTATATTGTGTGTCCGAGATGTGTAATGATAAAAATCCGGTCTGAATAAAAAATTCCCCAATCGAATAATCCAAGGCTATAGTCTTGGTGTTTTTTACCAAAATGTCAAACAATTTTCTAAATTTTGAGAACCACAATATGTAGCCAACTTTGTTTCACTATGAGTATGTAGCATGTTTAAATTTATGTAGTGTATCACTTTATGTAGAACACCAAGTTTCACTATAAGTATGTTGTATGTATCAATGCACGTATAGTGTCCCTAAATTCAGCCTACTGTATTTCACTAACGCCTAGGTTACTATATGTAGATATGGTGTGGCGCTCTATGTAGCCTACCTTGTTTGACTTATAACAATGTTGTACTATGAATAGAAATTGTATGTCTCTATATCTAGCACACCATGTATCACTATAAGTATTCAGCAGTATCGCCAAACGTAGTATGTCACTATTTGTAACCTGATGGATTTTACTGTAAGACTGTTGTATGTATGACTACATATTATATGTAGTTTACCGTTTGTCATTATAAGTAGATAGATAGATAATGGAATTTATTGCCTTTTTTTTCAGAATAAAGTAAATACATATGCATTTACATTGCGCACGGGCCTGCTTGGCCGTACGTGCATTATTTTTCCATGAATAAAAAAAATAAAACTAATAATATAAACAAATACCTACAAATACACCTGTATCAAAAAAACAATAGCAGGCTACATATAAGTAAAATCTATGTCTACACTAAATCACAATAATACATATCTACATTCATCCACATTCCGTACATTAATATTAATAAAAAATGCTAGAAAACAAATTAGAAAAAAACACATACACACACATACACCCACACACCCCCACACATATACACACCGCACGCTCATACCCCCCTCCCCCCGTCCCTGCAGACATTAAATGCACTATCAGACTATTCAACTTATCCGACCTACTTATTATATAACATGATTAAAGATCGAAAACAAAGACCATATTGAGATTCTTCTTATTTTTAATACATATATCCTTAATCTACAATTTTGTTATATCTCAATTTTCTTACTGTACCCAAAAATTTGCATGTTTTTGATTCACTCTCGATCCGTCCTAAAAGATCCCAACACGCCACTCTCCCTCGATCCGACCTGAGAAATCTCTCCGGCAACATCTGTAATCTAAGTTGTTCTGTCTCTCTACAGAATGCTATAATACGCTGCCAGTTTTCATGGTCATCGCATAGTGGGCATAGTTTAATGCCTTCATCATTTGTTAAATGATGGGCCATCCATCCTCCCAAATGAAACCATGCAATAGCACTTTTATCATCCCCATCAAAACAGTCAATATATTTCTCCCTTCCCCACGAAAGTTTCAGTTCCGTCTGCAGGGTGAGCGATATTTTCTGGTTACACTCTGCTTCTATATACTGTCTGTCTATATCGATTAGTCTCTTCTTAACTGTCCTCCAAACATTTCTATTATTCCGCGTACTCCTCTCCCATACCCAACCCATCCCTATGCCCTTCAATCCCCTTTCTACACCGATTACCCAATCTCCCGAAACACACTGCCTTTTCTGTTCATTGTAACACTCTGCTCTAAGCGAGTCCTGATTCCCGTTTCATTATAAGTATGTTGTATGTATCACCATGCAATTATCACCATTTGCAGCCGACAGGGGTTTTACGAAACGTATGTATCACTAATCGTAGTGTGTCGCTATATGTAACCTACTGTTTTTAACTATAGAATTGTTGAATGTAACACTACATGAGTGTATACATTATGTAGTCTAACGTTTTTCTCTGTAATTATGTTGTATGTATCACTAAATGCAATGTATCACTATACATAACCGACTGTGTGCCAATATAAGTATGTTGTATTTACAGTACATGAAGTGTAGCGTTCTATATTTCACTATAGGTTTGTAGTATGCGTCACTAAATGTAGAGTGTCACTATATGTAGCACATTATGTTTCAATGTAAGTATGTTGATTTTTCTCTTCATGTAGTGTATCACTATATGTAGTCTACCATGTCTCATTGTTGTATGTTTCACTACATATAGTGAATCATTATATGTAGCCTACTAACGGGCTTCCAACATAAAACCGGACCGGCCTTACGGAGTTTCACTCGGCACGCAGTGCTGTCTCTTCCTCCCACAATTCACCCTGCCTGCCACCCGTCCTTGAACTGTTTCTTACCTTATAGAAAATGCTGGAAATGTTGTCCTCCCGCAGTTAAACAGGCAATATATCGAGTATACACATATAGATTGACACGCTGTAGTACGGGCACTGTCAAGTTTCTGATTTCATTTCTTATGTTGTTCTTCAGTTCTTCCAATGTGTGCAGATTTGTTTTGTACACTTTGTCTTTCAGGCTACCCCACAAACAAAAATCACACACTGTCAGATCTGGGGAGCGAGGGAAATCCCAACTTGTTGTGATAATTCCGGTAATGATTTTTGTGGTGAACGTTCCAAATTTTCGCCAATTTCGTCTAATTTTTCTTCGGTGAGAACCGTACGCCTTCGTGTGTGTTTCTTATTTTGTACTGAACCAGTGGTCTCAAATTTAGTCACAAGATCGGGTTTGTCGATCTGGAAGGAGGTAATTAAGTTCCGAATAAATTCCTCGCGAACGCGACGAACTTATTCGTATTTATAATAACATTTACACACATAAAAGCGCTGCTCTAATTTCAGCTGACATCTCATCTTGTCGAACGATAGTAAACTGACTAGTTCAAGGACGAGCGGCTGGCAGAGTGAAATGCGGACGAGGAGAGAGCGTTGCCTGACGGGTAAAACCCCGTGAGGCCGGTCCGGGTCTATATTGGAAGCCCGGTATGTTTCACTATATTATATATTTCAGTACATGTAATGTGTCACTATATGTAGCCTACTATGTTTCACTACAATATATATTTCAATACATGTAGTGTATCATTACATGTAGCCTACTATGTTTCACTACATTATATATTTCACTACATGTAGTGTGTCACTATATGTAGCCTACCATGTCTCATTGAAAGTATGTTGTATGTTTCACTACATGTAGAGAATCATTATATGTAGCGTACTATGTTTCAATACATTATATATTTCAATACATGTAGTGTGTCACTATATGTAGCCTACTATGTTTCACTACAATATATATTTCAGTACATGTAGTGTATCACTATATGTAGCCTACTATGTTTCACTGGCAGGAAGCCCTCTAAAGACAGTCAACAGGTACAAATATCTAGGTATCACCATGCAGACCACAGCGACATCATTCAGCATACACGTCCAAGACAGAACAGCAGCAGCAATAAAAGCGATCTACAACATCAAAAACCTTACAAAACTAACAACAGACACTGCAATGACACTTTTCCACACAACGATAGCCCCCATAGTTACATACGGAATCGAGATCATACGGCAGAAATTAACAGTCAGTGACCTCAACAAAATAGAAAAAGTGAAAGCAAGCTTCATGAAGAGAATCACTGGAACTGGAAAAACAGCACCATCCAGATTAATTTATGAACTTATGCGAGAAACATATTTCATAGAAGACATCAGGATAACATACCTCCTACCATCTACAGAACCATATCAAAAAGCAGTAAAAGTGAGGGAACAGAAACGGAAGGAAATAAATGAGGAATTTTACACTTTCAGTGCCATGACAGACAGAAACTGGACAAGAGAATGTCAGACACTGAGACACGTTGTAACCAGACTAGCAATACATGGCTTTCATCACAAGGTCTGCGAAAATAAAAAAATTCCACCAGCCAACTGAAGACTGCAGATGTGCACTGTGCGGTGATAAGTGTAAACTTTATCATATCACAGAGTGTAAAAACAGAACAAAATCAATTAATGAATACAGCAAAGAGTGAATACAAGTGATCAGTGGAAAAGAACGTAAAACTCTTCTGAGTGCTCCTTTATATTATTATTATTACTATGTTTCACTACATTATATATTTCACTACATGTAGTGTGTCACTCTATGTAGCCTACCATATCTCATTGAAAGTATGTTGTATGTTTCACTACATGTAGAGAATCATTATATGTAGCGTACTATGTTTCAATACATTATATATTTCAGTACATGTAGTGTGTCACTATATGTAGCCTACTATGTTTCACTACAATATATATTTCAGTACATGTAGTGTATCACTATATGTAGCCTACTATGTTTCACTACATTATATATTTCACTACATGTTGTGTGTCACTATATGTAGCCTACAATGTCTCATTGAAAGAATGTTGTATGTTTCACTACATGTAGAGAATCATTACATGTAGCGTACTATGTTTCACTATATTACATATTTCAGTACATGTAGTGTGTCACTATATGTAGCCTACCATGTCTCATTCAAAGTATGTTGTATGTTTCAGTACATGTAGTGAATCATTATATGTAGCGTACTATGTTTCACTATATTATATATTTCAGTACATGTAGTGTGTCACTATATGCAGCCTACCATATCTCATTGAAAGTATGTTGTATGTTTCACTACATGTAGTGAATCATTATATGTAACGTACTATGTTTCACTATATTATATATTTCACTACATGTAGAGTGTCACTATATGCAGCCTACCAGGTCTCATCGAAAGTATGTTGTATGTTTCACTACATGTAGTGAATCATTATATGTAGCGTACTATGTTTCACTATATTATATATTTCAGTACATGTAGTGTGTCACTATATGTAGCCGATTATGTTTCACTACATTATATATTTCAGTACATGTAGTGTATCACTATATGTAGCCTACTATGTTTCACTGCATTATATATTTCAGTACATATAGTGTATCACTATATGTAGCCTACTATGTTTCACTACATTATATATTTCAGTACATGTAGTGTGTCACTATATGTAGCCTACTATGTTTCACTACATTATATATTTCAGTACATGTAGTGTATCACTATATGTAGCCTACTATGTTTCACTACATTATATTTTCAAATTATATTCAATACATGTAGTGTGTCACTATATGTAGCCTACTATGTTTCACTACATTATATATTTCAGTACTTGTAGTGTGTCACTATATGTAGCCTACTACGTTTCACTACATTATATATTTCACTAAATGTAGTGTGTCACTATATGTAGCCTACAATGTTTCACTACATTATATATTTCAGTATACGTAGTGTGCCACTATATGTAGCCTACTATGTTTCACTACATTCTATATTTCAGTACATGTAGTGTATCACTATATGTAGCCTACTATGTTTCACTACATTATATATTTCAGTACATGTAGTGTGTCACTGTATGTAGCCTACTATATTTCACTACATTATATATTTCAGTACATGTAGTGTGTCACTATATGTAGCCTACAATGTTTCACTACATTATATATTTCAGTACATGTAGTGTATCACTATATGTAGCCTACTATGTTTCAGTATATATTATATATTTCAGTACATGTAGTGTGTCACTATATGCAGCCTAGCATGTCTCATTGAAAGTATGTTGTATGTTTCACTACATGTAGTGAATCATTATATGTAACGTACTATATTTCACTATATTATATATTTCACTACATGTAGAGTGTCACTATATGCAGCCTACCAGGTCTCATTGAAAGTATGTTGTATGTTTCACTACATGTAGTGAATCATTATATGTAGCGTACTATGTTTCACTATATTATATATTTCAGTACATGTAGTGTGTCACTATATGTAGCCTACTATGTTCCACTACATTATATATTTCAGTACATGTAGTGTATCACTTTATGTAGCCTACTATGTTTCACTGCATTATATATTTCAGTACATATAGTGTATCACTATATGTAGCCTGCTATGTTTCACTACATTATATATTTCAGTACATGTAGTGTGTCACTATATGTAGCCTACTATGTTTCACTACATTATATATTTCAGTACATGTAGTGTATCACTATATGTAGCCTACTATGTTTCACTATATTATATATTTCAGTACATGTAGTGTAACACTATATGTAGCCTACCATGCCTCATTGAAAGTATGTTGTATGTTTCACTACATGTAGTGAATCATTATATGTAGCCTACTATGTTTCACTATATTATATATTTCAGTACATGTAGTGTGTCACTATATGTAGCCTACTATGTTTCACTACATTCTATATTTCAGTACATGTAGTGTGTCACTATATGTAGCGTACTATTTTTCACTACATGATATACTTCAGTACATGTAGTGTGTCACTATATGTAGCCTACAATGTTTCACTACATTATATATTTCAGTACATGTAGTGTATCACTTTATGTAGCCTACTATGTTTCACTATACTTTATATTTCAGTACATCTAGCATGTCACTATATGTAGCCTACTATCTTTCACTACATTATATATTTCAGTACATGTAATGTGTCACTATATGTAGCCTACTATGTTTCACTACATTATATATTTCAGTATATGTAGTGTGTCACTATATGTAGCATACTATGTTTCACTATATTATATATTTCAGTACATGTAGTGTGTCACTGTATGTAGCCTACTATGTTTCACTACATTATATATTTCAGTACATGTAGTGTGTCACTATATGTAGCCTACTATGTTTCACTACATTATATATTTCACTACATGTAGTGTGTCACTATATGTAGGGTACTATGTTTCACTACATTATATATTTCAGTACATGTAGTGTGTCTCTATATGTAGACTACTATGTTTCACTACATTATATATTTCAGTACATGTAGTGTGTCGCTATATGTAGCCTACTATGTTTCACTATATAACATATTTCAGTACACGTAGTGTGTCACTAATATGTAGCCTATTATATTTCACTACATTATATGTTTCAGTACATGTACTGTGTCACTATATGTAGCCTACTACGTTTCACTACATTATATATTTCACTACATGTAGTGTATCACTATATGTAGCCTACTATGGTTCACTATATTATATATTTCAGTACATGTAGTGTATCACTATATGTAGCCTACTATGTTTCACTATATTATATATTTCAGTACATGTAGTGTGTACTATATGTAGCCTACTATGTTTCACTACATTATATATTTCAGTACATGTAGTGTGTCACTATATGTACCGTACTATTTTTCACTATATTATATATTTCCGTATATGTTGTGTGTCACTATATGTAGCCTAGTATGTTTCACTACATTATATATTTCAGTACATGTAATGTGTCACTATATGTAGCATACAATAATTCACTATATTATATATATCATTACATGTAGTGTGTCACTATATGTAGCCTACTATGTTTCACTACATTATATATTTCAGTACATGTAGTGTATCACTATATGTAGCCTATTATGTTTCACTACATTATATATTTCAGTACATGTAGTTTGTCACTATATGTAGCGTACTATGTTTCACTATATTATATATTTCAGTACATGTAGTGTTTCACTATCATTATTTAAATCCAAATTAACTGATATCTTAAGTTCGACACAATGAAAACATTAACTACATAACAACTATATAGAGCATTCTATTAATAATCATGTAGGAAGCTAATTACTTTATTTTATATCATTTTAATTTTATTATATTCTATGTTTTTGTTAGCATTAGCTAGTATTAGATCCATCATCATTGTATTTTGTTTAGTCTGTATTTTAATATCTTAAAATTGTAATATGTACGTATTTTTTTTATAATTTTTACTATTCGCTGGTTGAGTGGAAGAGAAGGCCTTATGGCCTTAACTCTGCCAGCTAAAATAAATCATTATTATTATTATTATTATTATTATTATTATTATTATTATTATTATTATTATTATTATATGTAGCCTACTATGTTTCACTACAATATATATTTCAGTACATGTAGTGTATCACTATATGTAGCCTACTATGTTTCACTACATTATATATTTCACTACATGTTGTGTGTCATTATATGTAGCCTATAATGTCTCATTGAAAGTATGTTGTATGTTCCACTACATGTAGAGAATCATTACATGTAGCCTACTATGTTTCACTATATTATATATTTCAGTACATGTAGTGTGTCACTATATGTAGCCTACCATGTCTCATTGAAAGTATGTTGTATGTTTCAGTACATGTAGTGAATCATTATATGTAGCGTACTATGTTTCACTATATTATATATTTCAGTACTTGTAGTGTGTCACTATATGCAGCCTACCATATCTCATTGAAAGTATGTTGTATGTTTCACTACATGTAGTGAATCATTATATGTAACGTACTATGTTTCACTATATTATATATTTCACTACATGTAGAGTGTCACTATATGCAGCCTACCAGGTCTCATTGAAAGTATGTTGTATGTTTCACTACATGTAGTGAATCATTATATGTAGCGTACTATGTTTCACTATATTATATATTTCAGTACATGTAGTGAGTCACTATATGTAGCCGACTATGTTTCACTACATTATATATCTCAGTACATGTAGTGTATCACTATATGTAGCCTACTATGTTTCACTGCATTATATATTTCAGTACATGTAGTGTATCACTATATGTAGCCTACTATGATTCACTACATTATATATTTCAGTACATGTAGTGTGTCACTATATGTAGCCTACTATGTTTCACTACATTCTATATTTCAGTACATGTAGTGTGTCACTATATGTAGCGTACTATTTTTCACTACATGATATACTTCAGTACATGTAGTGTGTCACTATATGTAGCCTACAATGTTTCACTACATTATATATTTCAGTACATGTAGTGTATCACTTTATGTAGCCTACTATGTTTCACTATACTTTATATTTCAGTACATCTAGCATGTCACTATATGTAGCCTACTATCTTTCACTACATTATATATTTCAGTACATGTAATGTGTCACTATATGTAGCCTACTATGTTTCACTACATTATATATTTCAGTATATGTAGTGTGTCACTATATGTAGCATACTATGTTTCACTATATTATATATTTCAGTACATGTAGTGTGTCACTGTATGTAGCCTACTATGTTTCACTACATTATATATTTCAGTACATGTAGTGTGTCACTATATGTAGCCTACTATGTTTCACTACATTATATATTTCACTACATGTAGTGTGTCACTATATGTAGGGTACTATGTTTCACTACATTATATATTTCAGTACATGTAGTGTGTCTCTATATGTAGACTACTATGTTTCACTACATTATATATTTCAGTACATGTAGTGTGTCGCTATATGTAGCCTACTATGTTTCACTATATAACATATTTCAGTACACGTAGTGTGTCACTAATATGTAGCCTATTATATTTCACTACATTATATGTTTCAGTACATGTACTGTGTCACTATATGTAGCCTACTACGTTTCACTACATTATATATTTCACTACATGTAGTGTATCACTATATGTAGCCTACTATGGTTCACTATATTATATATTTCAGTACATGTAGTGTATCACTATATGTAGCCTACTATGTTTCACTATATTATATATTTCAGTACATGTAGTGTGTACTATATGTAGCCTACTATGTTTCACTACATTATATATTTCAGTACATGTAGTGTGTCACTATATGTACCGTACTATTTTTCACTATATTATATATTTCCGTATATGTTGTGTGTCACTATATGTAGCCTAGTATGTTTCACTACATTATATATTTCAGTACATGTAATGTGTCACTATATGTAGCATACAATAATTCACTATATTATATATATCATTACATGTAGTGTGTCACTATATGTAGCCTACTATGTTTCACTACATTATATATTTCAGTACATGTAGTGTATCACTATATGTAGCCTATTATGTTTCACTACATTATATATTTCAGTACATGTAGTTTGTCACTATATGTAGCGTACTATGTTTCACTATATTATATATTTCAGTACATGTAGTGTTTCACTATCATTATTTAAATCCAAATTAACTGATATCTTAAGTTCGACACAATGAAAACATTAACTACATAACAACTATATAGAGCAATCTATTAATAATCATGTAGGAAGCTAATTACTTTATTTTATATCATTTTAATTTTATTATATTCTATGTTTTTGTTAGCATTAGCTAGTATTAGATCCATCATCATTGTATTTTGTTTAGTCTGTATTTTAATATCTTAAAATTGTAATATGTACGTAATTTTTTTATAATTTTACTATTCGCTGGTTGAGTGGAAGAGAAGGCCTTATGGCCTTAACTCTGCCAGCTAAAATAAATCATTATTATTATTATTATTATTATTATTATTATTATTATTATTATTATTATTATTATTATTATTATATGTAGCCTACTATGTTTCACTACAATATATATTTCAGTACATGTAGTGTATCACTATATGTAGCCTACTATGTTTCACTACATTATATATTTCACTACATGTTGTGTGTCATTATATGTAGCCTATAATGTCTCATTGAAAGTATGTTGTATGTTTCACTACATGTAGAGAATCATTACATGTAGCCTACTATGTTTCACTATATTATATATTTCAGTACATGTAGTGTGTCACTATATGTAGCCTACCATGTCTCATTGAAAGTATGTTGTATGTTTCAGTACATGTAGTGAATCATTATATGTAGCGTACTATGTTTCACTATATTATATATTTCAGTACATGTAGTGTGTCACTATATGCAGCCTACCATATCTCATTGAAAGTATGTTGTATGTTTCACTACATGTAGTGAATCATTATATGTAACGTACTATGTTTCACTATATTATATATTTCACTACATGTAGAGTGTCACTATATGCAGCCTACCAGGTCTCATTGAAAGTATGTTGTATGTTTCACTACATGTAGTGAATCATTATATGTAGCGTACTATGTTTCACTATATTATATATTTCAGTACATGTAGTGAGTCACTATATGTAGCCGACTATGTTTCACTACATTATATATCTCAGTACATGTAGTGTATCACTATATGTAGCCTACTATGTTTCACTGCATTATATATTTCAGTACATGTAGTGTATCACTATATGTAGCCTACTATGATTCACTACATTATATATTTCAGTACATGTAGTGTGTCACTATATGTAGCCTACTATGTTTCACTACATTATATATTTCAGTACATGTAGTGTATCACTATATGTAGCCTACTATGTTTCACTACATTATATATTTCAATACATGTAGTGTGTCACTATATGTAGCCTACTATGTTTCACTACATTATATATTTCAGTACTTGTAGTGTGTCACTATATGTAGCCTACTATGTTTCACTACATTATATATTTCACTAAATGTACTGTGTCACTATATGTAGCCTACAATGTTTCACTACATTATATATTTCAGTATATGTAGTGTGCTACTATATGTAGCCTACTATGTTTCACTACATTCTATATTCAGTACATGTAGTGTATCACTATATGTAGCCTACTATGTTTCACTACATTATATATTTCAGTACATGTAGTGTGTCACTGTATGTAGCCTACTATATTTCACTACATTATATATTTCAGTACATGTAGTGTGTCACTATATGTAGCCTACTATGATTCACTACATTATATATTTCAGTACATGTAGTGTATCACTATATGTAGCCTACTATGTTTCAGTATATATTATATATTTCAGTACATGTAGTGTGTCACTATATGCAGCCTAGCATGTCTCATTGAAAATATGTTGTATGTTTCACTACATGTAGTGAATCACTATATGTAACGTACTATATTTCACTATATTATATATTTCACTACATGTAGAGTGTCACTATATGCAGCCTACCAGGTCTCATTGAAAGTATGTTGTATGTTTCACTACATGTAGTGAATCATTATATGTAGCGTACTATGTTTCATTATATTATATATTTCAGTACATGTAGTGTGTCACTATATGTAGCCTAGTATGTTCCACTACATTATATATTTCAGTACATGTAGTGTATCACTATATGTAGCCTACTATGTTTCACTGCATTATATATTTCAGTACATATAGTGTATCACTATGTGTAGTCTGCTATGTTTCACTACATTATATATTTCAGTACATGTAGTGTGTCACTATATGTAGCCTACTATGTTTCACTACATTATATATTTCAGTACATGTAGTGTATCACTATATGTAGCCTACTATGTTTCACTATATTATATATTTCAGTACATGTAGTGTAACACTATATGTAGCCTACCATGCCTCATTGAAAGTATGTTGTATGTTTCACTACATGTAGTGAATCATTATATGTAGCCTACTATGTTTCCACTATATTATATATTTCAGTACATGTAGTGTGTCACTATATGTAGCCTACTATGTTTCACTACGTTATATATTTCAGTACATGTAGTGTATCACTATATATAGACTACTATGTTTCACTACATTCTATATTTCAGTACATGTAGTGTGTCACTATATGTAGCGTACTATGTTTCACTATATGATACAATTCAGTACATGTAGTGTGTCACTATATCTAGCCTACTATGTTTCACTACATTATATATTTCAGTACATGTAGTGTATCACTATATGTAGCCTACTATGTTTCACTATACTTTATATTTCAGTACATCTAGCATGTCACTATATGTAGCCTACTATCTTTCACTACATTATATATTTCAGTACATGTAATGTGTCACTATATGTAGCCTACTATGTTCCACTACATTATATATTTCAGTATATGTAGTGTGTCACTATATGTAGCATACTATGTTTCACTATATTATTATTTATTTCAGTACATGTAGTGTGTCACTGTATGTAGCCTACTATGTTTCACTACATTATATATTTCAGTACATGTAGTGTGTCACTATATGTAGCCTACTATGTTTCACTACATTATATATTTCAGTACATGCAGTGTGTCACTATATGTAGCCTACTATGTCTCACTTCATTATATATTTCAGTACATGTAGTGTGTCACTATATGTAGCCTACTATGTTTCACTACATTATATATTTCAGTACATGTAGTGTGTCACTATATGTAGCCTACTATGTTTCACTACATTATATATTTCACTACATGTAGTGTGTCACTATATGTAGGGTACTATGTTTCACTACATTATATATTTCAGTACATGTAGTGTGTCTCTATATGTAGACTACTATGTTTCACTACATTATATATTTCAGTACATGTAGTGTGTCGCTATATGTAGCCTACTATGTTTCACTATATAACATATTTCAGTACACGTAGTGTGTCACTAATATGTAGCCTATTATATTTCACTACATTATATGTTTCAGTACATGTACTGTGTCACTATATGTAGCCTACTACGTTTCACTACATTATATATTTCACTACATGTAGTGTATCACTATATGTAGCCTACTATGGTTCACTGTATTATATATTTCAGTACAAGTAGTGTATCACTATATGTAGCCTACTATGTTTCACTATATTATATATTTCAGTACATGTAGTGTGTACTATATGTAGCCTACTATGTTTCACTACATTATATATTTCAGTACATGTAGTGTGTCACTATATGTACCGTACTATTTTTCACTATATTATATATTTCCGTATATGTTGTGTGTCACTATATGTAGCCTAGTATGTTTCACTACATTATATATTTCAGTACATGTAATGTGTCACTATATGTAGCATACAATATTCACTATATTATATATATCATTACATGTAGTGTGTCACTATATGTAGCCTACTATGTTTCACTACATTATATATTTCAGTACATGTAGTGTATCACTATATGTAGCCTATTATGTTTCACTACATTATATATTTCAGTACATGTAGTTGTCACTATATGTAGCGTACTATGTTTCACTATATTATATATTTCAGTACATGTAGTGTTTCACTATCATTATTTAAATCCAAATTAACTGATATCTTAAGTTCGACACAATGAAAACATAACTACATAACAACTATATAGAGCATTCTATTAATAATCATGTAGGAAGCTAATTACTTTATTTTATATCATTTTAATTTTATTATATTCTAGTTTTTGTTAGCATTAGCTAGTATTAGATCCATCATCATTGTATTTTGTTTAGTCTGTATTTTAATACTTAAAATTGTAATATGTACGTAATTTTTTTATAATTTTACTATTCGCTGGTTGAGTGGAAGAGAAGGCCTTATGGCCTTAACTCTGCCAGCTAAAATAAATCATTATTATATTATTATTATTATTATTATTTATTATTATTATATTATTATTATTATTATTATTATTATATGTAGCCTACTATGTTTCACTACAATATATATTTCAGTACATGTAGTGTATCACTATATGTAGCCTACTATGTTTCACTACATTATATATTTCACTACATGTTGTGTGTCATTATATGTAGCCTATAATGTCTCATTGAAAGTATGTTGTATGTTTCACTACATGTAGAGAATCATTACATGTAGCCTACTATGTTTCACTATATTATATATTTCAGTACATGTAGTGTGTCACTATATGTAGCCTACCATGTCTCATTGAAAGTATGTTGTATGTTTCAGTACATGTAGTGAATCATTATATGTAGCGTACTATGTTTCACTATATTATATATTTCAGTACATGTAGTGTGTCACTATATGCAGCCTACCATATCTCATTGAAAGTATGTTGTATGTTTCACTACATGTAGTGAATCATTATATGTAACGTACTATGTTTCACTATATTATATATTTCACTACATGTAGAGTGTCACTATATGCAGCCTACCAGGTCTCATTGAAAGTATGTTGTATGTTTCACTACATGTAGTGAATCATTATATGTAGCGTACTATGTTTCACTATATTATATATTTCAGTACATGTAGTGAGTCACTATATGTAGCCGACTATGTTTCACTACATTATATATCTCAGTACATGTAGTGTATCACTATATGTAGCCTACTATGTTTCACTGCATTATATATTTCAGTACATGTAGTGTATCACTATATGTAGCCTACTATGATTCACTACATTATATATTTCAGTACATGTAGTGTGTCACTATATGTAGCCTACTATGTTTCACTACATTATATATTTCAGTACATGTAGTGTATCACTATATGTAGCCTACTATGTTTCACTACATTATATATTTCAATACATGTAGTGTGTCACTATATGTAGCCTACTATGTTTCACTACATTATATATTTCAGTACTTGTAGTGTGTCACTATATGTAGCCTACTATGTTTCACTACATATATATTTCACTAAATGTACTGTGTCACTATATGTAGCCTACAATGTTTCACTACATTATTATATTTCGTATATGTAGTGTGCTATATAGTAGCCTACTATGTTTCACACATTTCTATATTCAGTACATGTAGTGTATCACTATATGTAGCCTACTATGTTTCACTACATTTATATTTCAGTGACATGTAGTGTGTCACTGTATTGTAGCCTACATATTCACTACATTATATATTTCAGTACATGTAGTGTGTCACTATATGTAGCCTTACTATGATTCACTACATTATATATTTCAGTACATGTAGTGTATCACTATATGTAGCCTACTATGTTTCAGTATATATTATATATTTCAGTACATGTAGTGTGTCACTATATGCAGCCTAGCATGTCTCATTGAAAATATGTGTATGTTTCACTACATGTAGTGAATCACTATATGTAACGTACTATATTTCACTATATTATATATTTCACTACATGTAGAGTGTCACTATATGCAGCCTACCAGGTCTCATTGAAAGTATGTTGTATGTTTCACTACAGTGTGAATCATTATATGTAGCGTACTATGTTTCATTCTTTATATTTCAGTACATGTAGTGTGTCACTATATGTAGCCTAGTATGTTCCACTACATTATATATTTCAGTACATGTAGTGTATCACTATATGTAGCCTACTATGTTTCACGCATTATATATGTCAGTACATATAGTGTTCACTATGTGTAGTCCTGCTATGTTTCACTACATTATATATTTTCAGTACATGTAGTTGTGTCACTATATGTAGCCTACTATGTTTCACTACATTATATATTTCAGTACATGTAGTGGAATCGCTAAAATAAATCATTATTATTATTATTATTATTATTATATTATTATTATTATTATTATTATTTATTATATGTAGCCTACTATGTTTCACTACAATATATATTTCAGTACATGTAGTGTATCACTATATGTAGCCTACTATGTTTCACTACATTATATATTTCACTACATGTTGTGTGTCATTATATGTAGCCTATAATGTCTCATTGAAAGTATGTTGTATGTTCCACTACATGTAGAGAATCATTACATGTAGCCTACTATGTTTCACTATATTATATATTTCAGTACATGTAGTGTGTCACTATATGTAGCCTACCATGTCTCATTGAAAGTATGTTGTATGTTTCAGTACATGTAGTGAATCATTATATGTAGCGTACTATGTTTCACTATATTATATATTTCAGTACTTGTAGTGTGTCACTATATGCAGCCTACCATATCTCATTGAAAGTATGTTGTATGTTTCACTACATGTAGTGAATCATTATATGTAACGTACTATGTTTCACTATATTATATATTTCACTACATGTAGAGTGTCACTATATGCAGCCTACCAGGTCTCATTGAAAGTATGTTGTATGTTTCACTACATGTAGTGAATCATTATATGTAGCGTACTATGTTTCACTATATTATATATTTCAGTACATGTAGTGAGTCACTATATGTAGCCGACTATGTTTCACTACATTATATATCTCAGTACATGTAGTGTATCACTATATGTAGCCTACTATGTTTCACTGCATTATATATTTCAGTACATGTAGTGTATCACTATATGTAGCCTACTATGATTCACTACATTATATATTTCAGTACATGTAGTGTGTCACTATATGTAGCCTACTATGTTTCACTACATTCTATATTTCAGTACATGTAGTGTGTCACTATATGTAGCGTACTATTTTTCACTACATGATATACTTCAGTACATGTAGTGTGTCACTATATGTAGCCTACAATGTTTCACTACATTATATATTTCAGTACATGTAGTGTATCACTTTATGTAGCCTACTATGTTTCACTATACTTTATATTTCAGTACATCTAGCATGTCACTATATGTAGCCTACTATCTTTCACTACATTATATATTTCAGTACATGTAATGTGTCACTATATGTAGCCTACTATGTTTCACTACATTATATATTTCAGTATATGTAGTGTGTCACTATATGTAGCATACTATGTTTCACTATATTATATATTTCAGTACATGTAGTGTGTCACTGTATGTAGCCTACTATGTTTCACTACATTATATATTTCAGTACATGTAGTGTGTCACTATATGTAGCCTACTATGTTTCACTACATTATATATTTCACTACATGTAGTGTGTCACTATATGTAGGGTACTATGTTTCACTACATTATATATTTCAGTACATGTAGTGTGTCTCTATATGTAGACTACTATGTTTCACTACATTATATATTTCAGTACATGTAGTGTGTCGCTATATGTAGCCTACTATGTTTCACTATATAACATATTTCAGTACACGTAGTGTGTCACTAATATGTAGCCTATTATATTTCACTACATTATATGTTTCAGTACATGTACTGTGTCACTATATGTAGCCTACTACGTTTCACTACATTATATATTTCACTACATGTAGTGTATCACTATATGTAGCCTACTATGGTTCACTATATTATATATTTCAGTACATGTAGTGTATCACTATATGTAGCCTACTATGTTTCACTATATTATATATTTCAGTACATGTAGTGTGTACTATATGTAGCCTACTATGTTTCACTACATTATATATTTCAGTACATGTAGTGTGTCACTATATGTACCGTACTATTTTTCACTATATTATATATTTCCGTATATGTTGTGTGTCACTATATGTAGCCTAGTATGTTTCACTACATTATATATTTCAGTACATGTAATGTGTCACTATATGTAGCATACAATAATTCACTATATTATATATATCATTACATGTAGTGTGTCACTATATGTAGCCTACTATGTTTCACTACATTATATATTTCAGTACATGTAGTGTATCACTATATGTAGCCTATTATGTTTCACTACATTATATATTTCAGTACATGTAGTTTGTCACTATATGTAGCGTACTATGTTTCACTATATTATATATTTCAGTACATGTAGTGTTTCACTATCATTATTTAAATCCAAATTAACTGATATCTTAGTTCGACACAATGAAAACATTAACTACATAACAACTATATAGAGCATTCTATTAATAATCATGTAGGAAGCTAATTACTTATTTTATATCATTTTAATTTTATTATATTCTATGTTTTTGTTAGCATTAGCTAGTATTAGATCCATCATCATTGTATTTTGTTTAGTCTGTATTTTAATATCTTAAAATTGTAATATGTACGTAATTTTTTTATAATTTTACTATTCGCTGGTTGAGTGGAAGAGAAGGCCTTATGGCCTTAACTCTGCCAGCTAAAATAAATCATTATTATTATTATTATTATTATTATTATTATTATTATTATTATTATTATTATTATTATTATTATATGTAGCCTACTATGTTTCACTACAATATATATTTCAGTACATGTAGTGTATCACTATATGTAGCCTACTATGTTTCACTACATTATATATTTCACTACATGTTGTGTGTCATTATATGTAGCCTATAATGTCTCATTGAAAGTATGTTGTATGTTTCACTACATGTAGAGAATCATTACATGTAGCCTACTATGTTTCACTATATTATATATTTCAGTACATGTAGTGTGTCACTATATGTAGCCTACCATGTCTCATTGAAAGTATGTTGTATGTTTCAGTACATGTAGTGAATCATTATATGTAGCGTACTATGTTTCACTATATTATATATTTCAGTACATGTAGTGTGTCACTATATGCAGCCTACCATATCTCATTGAAAGTATGTTGTATGTTTCACTACATGTAGTGAATCATTATATGTAACGTACTATGTTTCACTATATTATATATTTCACTACATGTAGAGTGTCACTATATGCAGCCTACCAGGTCTCATTGAAAGTATGTTGTATGTTTCACTACATGTAGTGAATCATTATATGTAGCGTACTATGTTTCACTATATTATATATTTCAGTACATGTAGTGAGTCACTATATGTAGCCGACTATGTTTCACTACATTATATATCTCAGTACATGTAGTGTATCACTATATGTAGCCTACTATGTTTCACTGCATTATATATTTCAGTACATGTAGTGTATCACTATATGTAGCCTACTATGATTCACTACATTATATATTTCAGTACATGTAGTGTGTCACTATATGTAGCCTACTATGTTTCACTACATTATATATTTCAGTACATGTAGTGTATCACTATATGTAGCCTACTATGTTTCACTACATTATATATTTCAATACATGTAGTGTGTCACTATATGTAGCCTACTATGTTTCACTACATTATATATTTCAGTACTTGTAGTGTGTCACTATATGTAGCCTACTATGTTTCACTACATTATATTTCAGTACATGTACTGTGTCACTATATGTAGCCTACATAGTTTCACTACATTATATATTTCAGTATATGTAGTGTGTCACTATATGTAGCCTACTATGTTTCACTACATTTATATTCAGTATATGTAGTGTTCACTATATGTAGCCTACTATGTTTCACTACATTATATATTCAGTACATGTAGTGTGTCACTGTATGTAGCCTACTATGTTTCACTACATTATATATTTCAGTACATGTAGTGTGTCACTATATGTAGCCTACTATGATTTCACTACATTATATATTTCAGTACATGTAGTGTGTCACTATATGTAGCCTACTATGATTCACTAAATATAATATTTCAGTACATGTAGTTGTTCACTATATGTAGCCTACTATGTTTCATGTATTATATTATTATTCAGTACATGTAGTGTGGCACTATATGTAGCCTAGTATGTTTCATTTTATAATATGTTATTTTCACTACATGTAGTGTCACTATATGTAGCGTACTATATTTCACTATATTATATGTTTCCAGTACATGTAGTGTGTCACTATATGTAGCCTACTAGTTTCATTGACATTGTTATATTTCATTACATGTAGTGTATTACTATATGTAGCCTACTATGTTCACTTATATATATATTTCAGTACATGTAGTGTGTCACTATATGTAGCCTACTATGTTCACTACATTATATATTTCAGTACATAGTAGTGTATCACTATATGTAGCCTACTATGTTTCACTAGCTTATATATTTCAGTACATGTAGTGTGTCACTATGTGTACTCTACTATGTTTCACTACATATATATTTCAGTTACATGTAGTGTGTCACTATATGTAGCCTACTATGTTTCACTACATTATATATTTCAGTACATGTAGTGTATCACTATATGTAGCCTACTATCGTTTCACTATATTATATGATTCAGTACATGTAGTGTAACACTATATGTAGCCTACTATGTCTCATTGCATTATGTTATATTTTCAGTACATGTAGTGTATCACTATATTTAGCCTACTATGTTTCACTACATTATATAATTTCCGTACATGTTAGTGTGGTCACTATATGTAGCCTACTATGTTTCACTACGTTATATATTTCAGTACATGTAGTGTGTCACTATGATATAGAGCTACTATGTTTCACTACATTCTATATTTCAGTACATGTAGTGTGTCACTATATGTAGCGTACTATTTTCACTATATTATACAATTCCGTACATGTAGTGTGTCACTATATCCTAGCCTACTATGTTTTCACTACATTATATATTTCAGTACATGTAGTGTATCACTATATGTAGCCTACTATGTTTCACTATACTTTATATTTCAGTACATCTAGCATGTCACTATATGTAGCCCCTTACTATCTTTCACTACATTATATATTCAGTACATGTAATGTTGTCACTATATGTAGCCTACTATGTTCCACTACATTATATATTTCAGTATATGTAGTGTGTCACTATATGTAGCCATACTATGTTTCACTATATTATTATTTATTTCAGTACATGTAGTGTGTCACTGTATGTAGCCTACTATGTTTCACTACATTATATATTTCAGTACATGTAGTGTGGTCACTATATGTAGCCTACTATGTTTCACTACATTATATATTTCAGTACATGCAGTGTGTCACTATATGTAGCCTACTATGTCTCACTCATTATTATATATTTCAGTACATGTAGTGTGTCACTATATGTAGCCTACTATGTTTCACTACATTATATATTTCAGTACATGTAGTGTGTCACTATATGTAGCCTACTATGTTTCACTACATTATATATTTCACTACATGTAGTGTGTCACTATATGTAGCGGTACTATGTTTCACTACATTATATATTTCAGTACATGTAGTGTGTCTCTATATGTAGACTACTAGTTTCACTACATTATATATTTCAGTACATGTAGTGTGTCGCTATATGTAGCCTACTATGTTTCACTATATAACATATTTCAGTACACGTAGTGTGTCACTAATATGTAGCCTATTATATTTCACTACATTATATGTTTCAGTACATGTACTGTGTCCTATATGTAGCCTACTACGTTTCACTACATTATATATTTCACTACATGTAGTGTATCACTATATGTAGCCTACTATGTTTCACTGTATTATATATTTCAGTACATAGTAGGGTATCACTATATGTAGCCTACTATGTTTCACTATATTATATATTTCAGTACATGTAGTGTGGTACTATATGTAGCCTACTATGTTCACTACATTATATATTTCAGTACATGTAGTGTGTCACTATATGTACCGTACTATTTTTCACTATATTATATATTTCCGTATATGTTGTGTGTCACTATATGTAGCCTAGTATGTTTCACTACATTATATATTTCAGTACATGTAATGTGTCACTATAGTTAGCATACAATAAGTTACTATATTATATATATCATTACATGTAGTGTGTTCACTATATGTAGCCCTACTAGTTTCACTACATTATATATTCAGTACATGTAGTGTATCACTATATGTAGCCTATTATGTTTCACTACATTATATATTTCAGTACATGTAGTTTGTCACTATATGTAGCGTACTATGTTCACTATATTATATATTTCAGTACATGTAGTGTTTCACTATCATTATTTAAATCCAAATTAACTGATATCTTAAGTTCGACACAATGAAAACATTAACTACATAACAACTATATAGAGCATTCTATTAATAATCATGTAGGAAGCTAATTACTTTATTTTATATCATTTTAATTTTATTATATTCTATGTTTTTGTTAGCATTAGCTAGTATTAGATCCATCATCATTGTATTTTGTTTAGTCTGTATTTTAATATCTTAAAATTGTAATATGTACGTCATTTTTTTATAATTTTACTATTCGCTGGTTGAGTGGAAGAGAAGGCCCTTATGGCCTTAACTCTGCAGCTAAAATAAATCATTATTATTATTATTATTATTATTATTATTATTATTTTATTATTATTATATTATTATTATTATTATTATTATTATATGTAGCCTACTATGTTTCACTACAATATATATTTCAGTACATGTAGTGTATCACTATGTGTAGCCTACTATGTTTCACTACATTATATATTTCACTACATGTTGTGTGTCATTATATGTAGCCTATAATTTCTCATTGAAGTATGTTGTATGTTTCACTACATGTAGAGAATCATTACATGTAGCCTACTATGTTTCACTATATTATATTTTCAGTACATGTAGTGTGTCACTATATGTAGCCTACCATGTCTCATTGAAGTATGTTGTATGTTTCAGTACATGTAGTGAATCATTATATGTAGCGTACTATGTTTCACTATATTATATATTTCAGTACATGTAGTGTGTCACTATATGCAGCCCTACCATATCTCATTGAAAGTATGTTGTATGTTTCACTACATGTAGTGAATCATTATATTAACGTACTATGTTTCACTATATTATATATTTCACTACATGTAGAGTGTCACTATATGCAGCCTACCAGGTCTCATTGAAGTATGTTATATGTTTCACTACATGTAGTGAATCATTATATGTAGCGTACTATGTTTCACTATATTATATATTTCAGTACATGTAGTGAGTCACTATATGTAGCCGACTATGTTTCACTACATTATATATCTCAGTACATGTAGTGTATCACTATATGTAGCCTACTATGTTTCACTGCATTATATATTTCAGTACATGTAGTGTATCACTATATGTAGCCTACTATGATTCACTACATTATATATTTCAGTACATGTAGTGTGTCACTATATGTAGCCTACTATGTTTCACTACATTATATATTCAGTACATGTAGTGTATCACTATATGTAGCCTACTATGTTTCACTACATTATATATTTCAATACATGTAGTGTGTCACTATATGTAGCCTACTATGTTTCACTACATTATAATTTCAGTACTTGTAGTGTGTCACTATATGTAGCCTACTATGTTTCACTACATTATATATTTCACTAAATGTACTGTGTCACTATATGTAGCCTACAATGTTTCACTACATTATATATTTCAGTATATGTAGTGTGCTACTATATGTAGCCTACTATGTTTCACTACATTCTATATTCAGTACATGTAGTGTATCACTATAGTAGCCTACTATGTTTCACTACATTATATATTTCAGTACATGTAGTGTGTCACTGTATGTAGCCTACTATATTTCACTACATTATATATTTCAGTACATGTAGTGTGTCACTATATGTAGCCTACTATGATTCACTACATTATATATTTCAGTACATGTAGTGTATCACTATATGTAGCCTACTATGTTTCAGTATATATTATATATTTCAGTACATGTAGTGTTTCACTATATGCAGCCTAGCATGTCTCATTGAAAATATGTTGTATGTTTCACTACATGTAGTGAATCACTATATGTAACGTACTATATTTCACTATATTATATATTTCACTACATGTAAGTGTCACTATATGCAGCCTACCAGGTCCTCTTAAAGTATGTTGTATGTTTCACTACATGTAGTGAATCATTATATGTAGCGTACTATGTTTCATTATATTATATATTTCAGTACATGTAGTGTGTCACTATATGTTAGCCTAGTATGTTCCACTACATTATATATTTCAGTACATGTAGTGTATCACTATATGTAGCCTACTATGTTTCACTGCATTATATATTTCAGTACATATAGTGTATCACTATGTGTAGTCTGCTATGTTTCACTACATATATATTTCAGTACTGTAGTGTGTCACTATATGTAGCCTACTATGTTTCACTACATTATATATTTCAGTACATGTAGTGTATCACTATATGTAGCCTACTATGTTTCACTATATTATATATTTCAGTACATGTAGTGTAACACTATATGTAGCCTACCATGCCTCATTGAAAGTATGTTGTATGTTTCATACATGTAGTGAATCATTATATGTAGCCTACTATGTTTCACTATATTATATATTTCAGTACATGTAGTGTGTCACTATATGTAGCCTACTATGTTTCACTACGTTATATATTTCAGTACATGTAGTGTATCACTATATATAGACTACTATGTTTCACTACATTCTATATTTCAGTACATGTAGTGTGTCACTATATGTAGCGTACTATGTTTCACTATATGATACAATTCAGTACATGTAGTGTGTCCATTATATCTAGCCTACTATGTTTCACTACATTATATATTTCAGTACATGTAGTGTATCACTATATGTAGCCTACTATGTTTCACTATACTTTATATTTCAGTACATCTAGCATGTCACTATATGTAGCTACTATCTTTCACTACATTATATATTTCAGTACATGTAATGTGTCACTATATGTAGCCTACTATGTTCCACTACATTATATATTTCAGTATATGTAGTGTGTCACTATATGTAGCATACTATGTTTCACTATATTATTATTTATTTCAGTACATGTAGTGTGTCACTGTATGTAGCCTACTATGTTTACTACATTATATATTCAGTACATGTAGTGTGTCACTATATGTAGCCTACTATGTTTCACTACATTATATATTTCAGTACATGCAGTTGTGTCACTATATGTAGCCTACTATGTTCTCACTTCATTATATATTTCAGTACATGTAGTGTGTCACTATATGTAGCCTACTATGTTTCACTACATTATATATTTCAGTACATGTAGTGTGTCACTATATGTAGCCTACTATGTTTCACTACATTATATATTTCACTACATGTAGTGTGTCACTATATGTAGGGTACTATGTTTCACTACATTATATATTTCAGTACATGTAGTGTGTCTCTATATGTAGACTACTATGTTTCACTACATTATATATTTCAGTACATGTAGTGTGTCACTATATGTAGCCTACTATGTTTCACTATATAACATATTTCAGTACATGTAGTGTGTCACTAATATGTAGCCTATTATATTTCACTACATTATATGTTTCAGTACATGTACTGTGTCACTATATGTAGCCTACTGCGTTTCACTACATTATATATTTCACTACATGTAGTGTATCACTATATGTAGCCTACTATGGTTCACTCTATTATATATTTCAGTACATGTAGTGTATCACTATATGTAGCCTACTATGTTTCACTATATTATATATTTCAGTACATGTAGTGTGTACTATATGTAGCCTACTATGTTTCACTACATTATATATTTCAGTACATGTAGTGTGTCACTATATGTAGCGTACTATTTTTCACTATATTATATATTTCCGTACATGTATTGTGTCACTATATGTAGCCTAGTATGTTCACTACATTATATATTTCAGTACATGTAATGTGTCACTATATATAGCATACAATATTTCACTATATTATTGTATCATTACATGTAGTGTGTCACTATATGTAGCCTACTATGTTTTCACTACATTATATATTCAGTACATGTAGTGTATCACTATAAGTAGCTACTATGTTTCACTACATTATATATTTCAGTACATGTAGTGTGTCACTATATGTAGCCTACCATTCTCATTGAAAGTATGTTGTATGTTTCACTACATGTAGTGAATCATTATATGTAGCCTACTATGTTTCACTACATTATATTTTCAGTACATGTAGTGTGTCACTATATGTAGCGTACTATGTTTCACTATATTATATATTTTCAGTACATGTAGTGTTCACTATCATTATTTAAATCCAAATTAACTGATATCTTAGTTCGACACAATGAAAACATTAACTACATAACAACTATATAGAGCATTTATTAATAATCATGTAGGTGAAGCTACTACTTTATTTTATATCAATTTAATTTTTATTATATTCTATGTTTTTTGTTAGCACTAGCTAGTATTAGATCCATCATCATTGTATTTTGTTTAGTCAGTATTTTAATATCTTAAATTGTATATGTACATAATTTTTGTATAATTTTACTTTTCGCTTGGTTGAGTGGAAGAGCAAGGCCTTATGGCCTTACTCTGCCAGATAAATAAATCATTATTATATATTATTATTATTATTATTATTATTATTATTGTATTATTATTATATTATTATTATTTATTATTATTATTATATGTTAGCCTACTATGTTTCACTACATTAATATATTTCATTACATGTAGCGTATCACTATATGTAGTGTACTATGTTTCACTATATTATATATTTCAGTACATGTAGTGTGTCACTATATGTAGCCTACTATGTTTCACTACATTATATATTTCAGTACATGTAGTGTATCACTGTATGTAGCCTACTATGTTTCACTACACTATATATTTCACTACATGTAGTGTGTCATTATATGTAGCGTACCATGTCTCATTGAAAGTATGTTGTATGTTTCACTACATGTAGTGAATCATTACATGTAGCGTACTATGTTTCACTATATTAAATATTGGAGTACATGTAGCGTGTCACTATATGTAGCCTACTATGTTTCACTATATTATATATTTCAGTACTTGTAGTGTGTCACTATATGTAGCCTACTATGTTTCACTACATTATATATTTCAGTACATGTAGTGTGTCACTATATGTAGCCTACTATGTTTCACTACATAATATATTTCAGTACATGTAGTGTATCACTGTATGTAGCCTACTATGTTTCACTACACTACATATTTCACTACATGTAGTGTGTCACTGTATGTAGCCTACCATGTCTCATTGAAAGTATGTTGTATGTTTCACTAAATATAGTGAATCATTACATGTAGCGTACTATGTTTCACTATATTATATATTGCAGTACATGTAGTGTGTCACTATATGTACCTACTATGTTCACTACATTATATTTTCAGTACATGTAGTGTGTCACTATATGTAGCGTACTATGTTTCACTATATTATATATTTCCGTACATGTAGTGTGTCACTATATGTAGCCTACTATGTTTCACTACATTATATATTTCAGTACATGTAGTGTATCACAATATGTAGCCTACTATGTTTCACTATATTATATATTTCAGTACTTGTAATGTGTCACTATATGTAGCCTAGTATGTTCACTACATTATACATTTCCAGTACATGTAATGTGTCACTATATGTAGCATTCAATATTTCTACTATATTATATATTTCATTACATGTAGTGTGTCACTATATGTAGCCTACTATGTTTCACCACATTATAATATTTCAGTACATGTTTGTATCACTATATGTAGCCCTACTATGTTTTCACAACATTATATATTTCAGTACAGTAGTATGTCACCCTATGTAGCCTACCATGTATCATTGAAAGTATGTTGTATGTTTCCTACATGTAGTGAATCATTATATGTAGCTCTACTAGTTTCACTACATTATATATTTCAGTACATGTAGTGTGTCACTATATGTAGCCGTACTATGTTTCACTATATTATATATTTCAGTACATGTAGTGTGTCCACTATATTAGCCTACTATGTTTCACTACATTATATATTTCAGTACATGTAGTTGTGTCACTATATGTAGCCTACTATGTTTCACTACATTATATATTTCACTACATGTAGTGTATCACTATATGTAGTGTATTATGTTTCACTATATATATATTTCAGTACATGTAGTGTGTCACTATATGTAGCCTACTATGTTTCACTACATTATATATTTCAGTACATGTAGTGTACACTGTATGTAGAATACCATGTCTCATTGAAAGTATGTTGTATGTTTCACATACATGTAGTGAATCATTACATGTAGCGTACTATGTTTCACTATATTATATATGCAGTACATGTGTGTCACTATATGTAGCCTACTATGTTACACTACATATCATATTTCAGTACATGTAGTGTGTCCCTATATGTAGCCTACTATGTTTCACTACTTTGTATATTTCACTACATTAAGTGTGTCACTATATGTAGCCTTCTGGTGTTTCACTACACTATATATTTCAGTGCATGTAGTGTGTCACTATGTGTAGCCGACTATGTTTCACTACATTATAATTTCAGTACATGTAGTGTGTCACTATATGTAGCCTACTATGTTTCACTACATGATATATTCAGTACTTGTAGTGTGTCACTATATGTAGCCTACTATGTTTCACTACATTATATATTTCACTAAATGTAGTGTGTCACTATATGTAGCCTACAATGTTTCACTACATTATATATTCAGTATATGTAGTGTGTGCACTATATGTAGCCTACTATGTTTCACCACATTTCTTATTTCAGTACATGTATTGTATCACTATATGTAGCCTACTATGTTTCACCACATTATATATTTCAGTACATGTAGTGTGCCACTGTATGTAGGCCCTACTATATTTCACTACTTTATTTATTTCAGTACATGTAGTGTGTCACTATAGTTAGCCTACTATGTTTTCACTACATTATACATTTCAGTACATGTCAGTGTATCACTATATGTATCCTACTATGTTCACTACATTTATATATTTCAGTACATGTAGTGTGTCTATTATGTAGCCTACTTGTTTCACTACATATATATTTCACTACATGTCGTGTGTGTCACCTATATGTAACATACTATGTTTGACTACATTATATTTCAGTACATGTATGCTTCACTATATGTAGCCTACTATGTTTCACTACATTATCTATTTCAGTACTTGTAGTGTGTCACTATATGTAGCCTACTATGTTTCACTACATTATATATTTCACTAATGTATGTGTCACTATATGTAGCCTACAATGTTTCACTACATTATATATTTCAAGTATATGTAGTGTGTCACTATTATGTAGCCTACTATGTTTCACTACATCTATATTTCAGTACATGTAGTGTGTCATTGTATGTAGCCTACTATATTTCACTACATTATATATTTCAGTACATGTAGTGTTCACTATATGTGCCTACTCTGTTTCACACATTTATTTCAGTACATGTAGTGTATCACTATATTACCTACTATGTTTCACTACCTGATATATTCAGACATGTATGTGCCACTGTATGTGCCTACTATATTTCACTACATATTTATTTCATACAGTGTGTGTCCTATATGTCCTCTATGTTTCACTACATTAACATTTCGTACATGTAGTGTATCCTATATGTAGCCTACTATGTTTCACTCTATATATTTCAGTACATGTCGTGTGTCACTATATGTAGCCTACTATGTTTCACTACATTAATATATTCACGTACATGTAGTGTGTCCACTATATGTAGCCTACTATGTTTCACTACATTATATTTTCAGTACATGTAGTGTGTCACTATATGTGCCTACTATATTTCACTACATTATATATTTCAGTACATTAAGTGTGTCACTATATGTAGCCTACTATGTTTCACTACATTATATATTTCAGTACATGTAGTGTGTCACTATATGTAGCCTACTATGTTTCACTACACTATATATTTGAGTGCATGTAGTGTGTCACTATGTGTAGCCGACTATGTTTCACTGCATTATATATTTCAGTACATGTAGTGCGTCACTATATGTAGCCTACTATGTTTCACTACATTATATATTTCAGTACTTGTAGTGTGTCACTATATGTAGCCTACTATGTTTCACTACATTATACAGGGTGGACCGCTCGAATGGACCTAATTTCAATTGCTTGTTACTGGCAAACGGTTGAAGATAGAAACTTAAAACAACGTTCATATTACAGAAAAACTCACCAAGTTTTGATATCCAGATCACCACATCTCTATATGAGCCCCAGTAGTCACTGTGACGATATCAAAGCGATGAAGCATTTCTTTGCAAAGTTACGTGGAGTATGTCTTCTGTTTATTGTTCGCAATAGCCTCTATGATGCGCTCACGAAGATCACGAAGGTCTTTTGACTGGGGTGGTGTAAACTTTATCTTTGAATAGCCCCAGAGAAAGAATTCCTGGTGTTAAATCGGGAGATTCGGGGGGCCACGCGATTAGGTCATCCCCTACCAATCCACCGGCCAGGGAAAATGTTGTCCAAAGTCGTACGAACTTCATTGGACCAGTGGGGGAGGAGCACCATCTTGCTGGAAAACGATGTTATGGCTGCCGCTTGTTCAATTTGTGGCGAGGAAGAACTGCTTCAGCATGTCAAGATATGTGGTACCACGTGAACAGTTTTTCTCGGCGAAGAAAAACGGTCCAGTGACCTTTTTTATGTGGACAAACTGCCACCAAAACATTCATTTTCGGACTATCACGTAATCTCGATCTTTGATGGCGTGAGGATTCTCCGATCCCCAGATCCGCCATTATGCCGGTTTACCTTGCCTGACGAAATGGAAAGTGGCTGGCGTTGGCCGAGAAGAAATCTTTGGTCCATGAAGTCATGGATCAGCGCCGCGGACGGTCGAGCATTATTGGCGAATTCCACTCGTTTCGGCATGTATTCGGTCCAGACGTTGCACTAACTGCACTTTCATATGCGTGCAGTTGAGGGTTTTGGGACAATCCGTTGTAATGTCGATTTTGGTATTTGAAGTCCCGCGAAGCTCTTCTAATGACTTCCGGGGGCTCGTTCAAATACCAGAACATCGCCATTACAACGGATTGTCCCCAAACGCCTCAACTGCACGACATATTAAAGTGCAGTGTAGTGTCAACGTCTGGAGCCGAATGACTTGCGATGAAACGAGTGGAATTTCGCCACTACGATGCTGGCTGGACCGTCTCTGGCGCTGATCCTGACTTCATGTACCAAGATTTTCTTCTCGGATCGAGGCAAGCTATTTTCATTTGTGTCAGGCAAGGTAAACCGGCATAATGTGCGGATCTGGGGATCGGAGAATCCTCACGCTCTTCAAGAGCATGTTCTATGTTGCGTATAGTCCGAAGGATGAATGTTTGGTGCAGTTTGTCACATAATAATAGGTCACTGGACCGTTTTTCTTCGCCGAGAAAATCTGTTCTTGTGGTACCACATATCTTGACATGCTGGAGAGCAGTTCTTCTTTACCACAAATTGAACAAGCTGCAGCCTAACATCGTTTTCCAGCAAGATGGTGCTTCCTGCCCCACTGGTCCAATGAAGTTCGTACGACCATTTGGACAACATTTTCCCTGGCCGGTTGGATTGTGTTAGGGGAGGACCAATCGCGTGGGCCCCCGAGATCTCCCGATTTAACACCAGTGGATTTCTTTTTCTGGGGCTATGTCAAAGATAAGTTTTACACCACCCCAGTCAAAGACCTTCGTGATCTTCGTGAGCGCATGCACTAGAGGCTATTGCGAACATTCCATGAAGACATACTCCAACGTACTTTGGCAAGAATTGGTTCATCGCTTTGATATCGTTACAGTGACTACTGGGGCTCATATAGAGATGTTGGTGATCTGGATATCAAAACTTGGTGATTTTTCTGTCATATGAACGTTGTTTTAAGTTTCTTATCTTCAACCGTTTGCCAGTAACAAGCAATTGAAATTAGGGTCCATTCGAGCGGTCCACCCTGGTATAATGTAGTGGAAACCTAGTAGGCTTCGATATAGTGACACCACTACAAGTACTGAAATATATAATGTAGTGAAACATAGTAGGCTAGATCTAGTGACGCACTACATGTACTGAAAATATATAATGCAGTGGAAACATAGTCGGCTACACATAGTGACACACTACATGCACTCAAATATATAGTGTAGTGAAACATAGTAGGCTTACATATAGTGACACACTTACTGTACTGAAATATATAATGTAGTGAAATATAGTAGTATACTATAGTGACACACTACATGTACTTGAAATATATAATGTAGTGAAAATCTAGTATGCCTACATATAGTGACCACACTACATGTAGTGAAATATATAATGTAGTGAAACATAGTAGGCTACATATAGTGACACACTACATGTACTGAAATATATAATGTAGTGAAACATAGTAGGCTACATATAGTGATACACTACATGTACTGAAATGTATAATGTAGTGAAACATAGTAGGCTACATATAGTGACACACTACATGTACTGAAATAAATAATGTAGTGAAATATAGTAGGCTACATACAGTGGCACACTACATGTACTGAAATATATAATGTAGTGAAACATAGTAGGCTACATATAGTGATACACTACATGTACTGAAATATAGAATGTGGTGAAACATAGTAGGCTACATATAGTGACACACTACATGTACTGAAATATATAATGTAGTGAAATATAGTAGGCTACATACAATGACACACTACATGTACTGAAATATAGAATGTAGTGAAACATAGTAGGCTACATATAGTGACACACTACATATACTGAAATATATAATGTAGTGAAACATTGTAGGCTACATATAGTGACACACTACATTTAGTGAAATATATAATGTAGTGAAACATAGTAGGCTACATATAGTGACACACTACAAGTACTGAAATATATAATGTAGTGAAACATAGTAGGCTACATATAGTGAAGCACTACATGTACTGAAATATATAATGTAGTCAAACATAGTATGTTACATATAGTGACACACTACATGTAGTGAAATATATAATGTAGTGAAACATAGTAGGCTACATATAGTGACACACTACATGTACTGAAATATATAATGTAGTGAAACATAGTAGGCTACATATAGTGATACACTACATGTACTGAAATGTATAATGTAGTGAAACATAGTAGGCTACATATAGTGACACACTACATGTACTGAAATAAATAATGTAGTGAAATATAGTAGGCTACATACAGTGGCACACTACATGTACTGAAATATATAATGTGGTGAAACATAGTAGGCTACATATAGTGATACACTACATGTACTGAAATATAGAATGTGGTGAAACATAGTAGGCTACATATAGTGACACACTACATATACTGAAATATATAATGTAGTGAAACATTGTAGGCTACATATAGTGACACACTACATTTAGTGAAATATATAATGTAGTGAAACATAGTAGGCTACATATAGTGACACACTACAAGTACTGAAATATATAATGTAGTGAAACATAGTAGGCTACATATAGTGACACACTACATGTACTGAAATATATAATGTAGTGAAACATAGTCGGCTACACATAGTGACACACTACATGCACTGAAATATATAGTGTAGTGAAACACAGAAGGCTACATATAGTGACACACTTAATGTAGTGAAATATACAAAGTAGTGAAACATAGTAGGCTACATATAGTGACACACTACATGTACTGAAATATATAATGTAGTGTAACATAGTAGGCTACATATAGTGACACACATGTACTGCAATATATAATATAGTGAAACATAGTACGCTACATGTAATGATTCACTACATGTAGTGAAACATACAACATACTTTCAATGAGACATGGTATTCTACATACAGTGATACACTACATGTACTGAAATATATAATGTAGTGAAACATAGTAGGCTACATATAGTGACACACTACATGTACTGAAATATATAATATAGTGAAACATAATACACTACATATAGTGATACACTACATGTAGTGAAATATATAATGTAGTGAAACATAGTAGGCTACATATAGTGACACACTACATGTACTGAAATATATAATGTAGTGAAACATAGTAGGCTACATATAGTGACACACTACATGTACTGAAATATATAATATAGTGAAACATAGTACGCTACATATAGTGACACACTACATGTACTGAAATATATAATGTAGTGAAACATAGTAGGCTACATATAATGATTCACTACATGTAGTGAAACATACAACATACTTTCAATGATACATGGTAGGCTACATAGGGTGACATACTACATGTACTGAAATATATAATGTTGTGAAACATAGTAGGCTACATATAGTGATACACTACATGTACTGAAATATATAATGTGGTGAAACATAGTAGGCTACATATAGTGACACACTACATGTAATGAAATATATAATATAGAGAAATATTGTATGCTACATATAGTGACACATTACATGTACTGAAATGTATAATGTAGTGAAACATACTAGGCTACATATAGTGACACATTACAAGTACTGAAATATATAATATAGTGAAACATAGTAGGCTACATATTGTGATACACTACATGTACTGAAATATATAATGTAGTGAAACATAGTAGGCTACATATAGTGACACACTACATGTACGGAAATATATAATATAGTGAAACATAGTACGCTACATATAGTGACACACTACATGTACTGAAATATATAATGTAGTGAAACATAGTAGGCTACATATAGTGACACACTACATGTACTGCAATATATAATATAGTGAAACATAGTACGCTACATGTAATGATTCACTATATTTAGTGAAACATACAACATACTTTCAATGAGACATGGTAGGCTACATACAGTGACACACTACATGTAGTGAAATATGTAGTGTAGTGAAACATAGTAGGCTACATACAGTGATACACTACATGTACTGAAATATATTATGTAGTGAAACATAGTAGGCTACATATAGTGACACACTACATGTACTGAAATATATAATGTAGTGAAACATAGTAGGCTACATATAGTGACACACTACAAGTACTGAAATATATAATATAGTGAAACATAGTAGGCTACATATAGTGACACGCTACATGTACTCCAATATTTAATATAGTGAAACATAGTACGCTACATGTAATGATTCACTACATGTAGTGAAACATACAACATACTTTCAATGAGACATGGTACGCTACATATAATGACACACTACATGTAGTGAAATATATAGTGTAGTGAAACATAGTAGGCTACATACAGTGATACACTACATGTACTGAAATATATAATGTAGTGAAACATAGTAGGCTACATATAGTGACACACTACATGTACTGAAATATATAATATAGTGAAACATAGTACACTACATATAGTGATACGCTACATGTACTGAAATATATAATGTAGTGAAACATAGTAGGCTACATATAATAATAATAATAATAATAATAATAATAATAATAATAATAATAATAATAATAATAATAATAATAATAATAATAATAATAATAATAATAATGATTTATTTTATCTGGCAGAGTTAAGGCCATAAGGCCTTCTCTTCCACTCAACCAGCGAAAAGTAAAATTATACAAAAATTATGTACATATTACAATTTTAAGATATTAAAATACTGACTAAACAAAATACAATGATGATGGATCTAATACTAGCTAGTGCTAACAAAAACATAGAATATAATAAAATTAAATTGATATAAAATAAAGTAAGTAGCTTCCTACATGATTATTAATAGAATGCTCTATATAGTTGTTATGTAGTTAATGTTTTCATTGTGTCGAACTTAAGATATCAGTTAATTTGGATTTAAATAATGATAGTGAAACACTACATGTACTGAAATATATAATATAGTGAAACATAGTACGCTACATATAGTGACACACTACATGTACTGAAATATATAATGTAGTGAAACATAGTAGGCTACATATAATGATTCACTACATGTAGTGAAACATACAACATACTTTCAATGAGACATGGTAGGCTACATATAGTGACACACTACATGTACTGAAATATATAATGTAGTGAAACATAGTAGGCTACTTATAGTGATACACTACATGTACTGAAATATATAATGTAGTGAAACATAGTAGGCTACATATAGTGACACACTACATGTAATGATACATATAATATAGTGAAATATTGTATGCTATATATAGTGACACATTACATGTACTGAAATATATAATGTAGTGAACATACTAGGCTACATATAGTGACACAATACATGTACGGAAATATATAATATAGTGAAAAATAGTACGCTACATATAGTGACACACTACATGTACTGAAATATATAATGTAGTGAAACATAGTAGGCTACATATAGTACACACTACATGTACTGAAATATATAATATAGTGAAACATAGTAGGCTACATATAGTGATACACTACATGTACTGAAATATATAATAGAGTGAACCATAGTAGGCTACATATAGTGATACACTACATGTAGTGAAATATATAATGTAGTGAAACGCAGTTACATATAGTGACACAGTACATGTACTGAAACATATAATGTAGTGAAATATAATAGGCTACATATTAGTGACACACTACGTGTACTGAAATATGTTATATAGTGAAACATAGTAGGCTACATATAGCGACACACTACATGTACTGAAATATATAATGTAGTGAAACATAGTAGTCTACATATAGAGACACACTACATGTACTGAAATATATAATGTAGTGAAACATAGTACCCATAATAGTGACACACTACATGTAGTGAAATATATAATGTAGTGAAACATAGTAGGCTACATATAGTGACACACTACATGTACTGAAATATATAATGTAGTGAAACATAGTAGGCTACATATAGTGACACACTACATGTACTGAAATATATAATGAAGTGAGACATAGTAGGCTACATATAGTGACACACTGCATGTACTGAAATATATAATGTAGTGAAACATAGTAGGCTACATATAGTGACACACTACATGTACTGAAATATATAATGTAGTGAAACATAGTAGGCTACATACAGTGACACACTACATGTACTGAAATAAATAATAATATAGTGAAACATAGTATGCTACATATAGTGACACACTACATATACTGAAATATATAATGTAGTGGAACATAGTAGGCTACATATAGTGACACATTACATGTACTGAAATATATAATGTAGTGAAAGATAGTAGGCTACATATAGTGACATGCTAGATGTACTGAAATATAAAGTATAGTGAAACATAGTAGGCTACATATAGTGATACACTACATGTACTGAAATATATAATGTAGTGAAACATAGTAGGCTAGATATAGTGACACACTACATGTACTGAATTGTATCATATAGTGAAACATAGTACGCTACATATAGTGACACACTACATGTACTGAAATATAGAATGTAGTGAAACATAGTAGTCTATATATAGTGATACACTACATGTACTGAAATATATAACGTAGTGAAACATAGTAGGCTACATATAGTGACACACTACATGTACTGAAATATATAATATAGTGAAACATAGTAGGCTACATATAATGATTCACTACATGTAGTGAAACATACAACATACTTTCAATGAGGCATGGTAGGCTACATATAGTGTTACACTACATGTACTGAAATATATAATATAGTGAAACATAGTAGGCTACATATAGTGATACACTACATGTACTGAAATATATAATGTAGTGAAACATAGTAGGCTACATATAGTGACACACTACATGTACTGAAATATATAATGTAGTGAAACATAGCAGACTACACATAGTGATACACTATATGTACTGAAATATATAATGCAGTGAAACATAGTAGGCTACATATAGTGATACACTACATGTACTGAAATATAATGTAGTGGAACATACTAGGCTACATATAGTGACACACTACATGTACTGAAATATATAATATAATGAAACATAGTACGCTACATATAATGATTCACTACATGTAGTGAAACATACAACATACTTTCAATGAGACCTGGTAGGCTGCATATAGTGACACTCTACATGTAGTGAAATATATAATATAGTGAAATATAGTACGTTACATATAGTGATTCACTACATGTAGTGAAACATACAACATATTTTCAATGAGACATGCTAGGCTGCATATAGTGACACACTACATGTACTGAAATATATAATATATACTGAAACATAGTAGGCTACATATAGTGATACACTACATGTACTGAAATATATAATGTAGTGAATCATAGTAGGCTACATATAGTGACACACTACATGTACTGAAATATATAATGTAGTGAAATATAGTAGGCTACATACAGTGACACACTACATGTACTGAAATATATAATGTAGTGAAACATAGTAGGCTACATATAGTGATACACTACATGTACTGAATATAGAATGTAGTGAAACATAGTAGGCTACATATAGTAGCACACTACATATACTGAAATATATAATGTAGTGAAACATTGTAGGCTACATATAGTGACACAGTACATTTAGTGAAATATATAATGTAGTGAAACATAGTAGGCTACATATAGTGACACACTACAAGTACTGAAATATATAATGTAGTGAAACATAGTAGGCTACATATAGTGACACACTACATGTATTGAAATATATAATGTAGTGAAACATAGTAGGCTACATATAGTGATACACTACATGTACTGAAATATATAATGTAGTGAAACATAGTAGGCTACATATAGTGACACACTACATGTACTGAAATATATAATGTAGTGAATCATAGTAGGCTACATATAGTGATACACTACATGTACTGAAATATATAATGCAGTGAAACATAGTAGGCTACATATAGTGATACACTACATGTACTGAGATATATAATGTAGTGAAACATAGTCGGCTACATATAGTGACTCACTACATGTACTGAAATATATAATATAGTGAAACATAGTACGCTACATATAATGATTCACTACATGTAGTGAAACATACAACATACTTTCAATGAGACCTGGTAGGCTGCATATAGTGACACTCTACATGTAGTGAAATATATAATATAGTGAAACATAGTACGTTACATATAATGATTCACTACATGTAGTGAAACATACAACATACTTTCAATGAGATATGGTAGGCTGCATATAGTGACACACTACATGTACTGAAATATATAATATAGTGAAACATAGTACGCTACATATAATGATTCACTACATGTACTGAAACATACAACATACTTTCAATGAGACATGGTAGGCTACATATAGTGACACACTACATGTACTGAAATATATAATATAGTGAAACATAGTAGGCTACATGTAATGATTCTCTACATGTAGTGAAACATACAACATACTTTCAATGAGACATTATAGGCTACATATAATGACACACAACATGTAGTGAAATATATAATGTAGTGAAACATAGTAGGCTACATATAGTGATACACTACATGTACTGAAATATATATTGTAGTGAAACATAGTAGGCTACATATAATAATAATAATAATAATAATAATAATAATAATAATAATAATAATAATAATAATAATAATAATGATTTATTTTAGCTGGCAGAGTTAAGGCCATAAGGCCTTCTCTTCCACTCAACCAGCGAATAGTAAAATTATAAAAAATTACGTACATATTACAATTTTAAGATATTAAAATACAGACTAAACAAAATACAATGATGATGGATCTAATACTAGCTAATGCTAACAAAAACATAGAATATAATAAAATTAAAATGATATAAATAAAGTAATTAGCTTCCTACATGATTATTAATAGATTGCTCTATATAGTTGTTATGTAGTTAATGTTTTCATTGTGTCGAACTTAAGATATCAGTTAATTTGGATTTAAATAATGATAGTGAACACTACATGTACTGAAATATATAATATAGTGAAACATAGTACGCTACATATAGTGACAAACTACATGTACTGAAATATATAATGTAGTGAAACATAATAGGCTACATATAGTGATACACTACATGTACTGAAATATATAATGTAGTGAAACATAGTAGGCTACATATAGTGACACACTACATGTAATGATATATATAATATAGTGAATTATTGTATGCTACATATAGTGACACATTACATGTACTGAAATATATAATGTAGTGAAACATACTAGGCTACATATAGTGACACACAACATATACGGAAATATATAATATAGTGAAAAATAGTACGGTACATATAGTGACACACTACATGTACTGAAATATATAATGTAGTGAAACATAGTAGGCTACATATAGTACACACTACATGTACTGAAATATATAATATAGTGAAACATAGTAGGCTACATATAGTGATACACTACATGTACTGAAATATATAATATAGTGAACCATAGTAGGCTACATATAGTGATACACTACATGTAGTGAAATATATAATGTAGTGAAACGTAGTAGGCTACATATAGTGACACAGTACATGTACTGAAACATATAATGTAGTGAAATATAATAGGCTACATATTAGTGACACACTACGTGTACTGAAATATGTTATATAGTGAAACATAGTAGGCTACATATAGCGACACACTACATGTACTGAAATATATAATGTAGTGAAACATAGTAGTCTACATATAGAGACACACTACATGTACTGAAATATATAATGTAGTGAAACATAGTACCCTACATATAGTGACACACTACATGTAGTGAAATATATAATGTAGTGAAACATAGTAGGCTACATATAGTGACACACTACATGTACTGAAATATATAATGTAGTGAAACATAGTAGGCTACATACAGTGACACACTACATGTACTGAAATATATAATATAGTGAAACATAGTATGCTACATATAGTGACACACTACATATACTGAAATATATAATGTAGTGAAACATAGTAGGCTACATATAGTGACACATTACATGTACTGAAATATATAATGTAGTGAAAGATAGTAGGCTACATATAGTGACATGCTAGATGTACTGAAATATAAAGTATAGTGAAACATAGTAGGCTACATAAAGTGATACACTACATGTACTGAAATATATAATGTAGTGAAACATTGTAGGCTACATATAGTGACACACTACATGTACTGAAGTATATATGTAGTGAAAAATAGTACGCTACATATAGTGACACACTACATGTACTGAAATATAGAATGTAGTGAAACATAGTAGGCTACATATAGTGACACACTACATGTACTGAAATATATAATGTAGTGAATCATAGTAGGCTACATATAGTGATACACTACATGTACTGAAATATATAATGCAGTGAAACATAGTAGGCTACATATAGTGATACACTACATGTACTGAGATATATAATGTAGTGAAACATAGTCGGCTACATATAGTGACTCACTACATGTACTGAAATATATAATATAGTGAAACATAGTACGCTACATATAATGATTCACTACATGTAGTGAAACATACAACATACTTTCAATGAGACCTGGTAGGCTGCATATAGTGACACTCTACATGTAGTGAAATATATAATATAGTGAAACATAGTACGTTACATATAATGATTCACTACATGTAGTGAAACATACAACATACTTTCAATGAGATATGGTAGGCTGCATATAGTGACACACTACAAGTACTGAAATATATAATATAGTGAAACATAGTACGCTACATATAATGATTCACTACATGTACTGAAACATACAACATACTTTCAATGAGACATGGTAGGCTACATATAGTGACACACTACATGTACTGAAATATATAATATAGTGAAACATAGTAGGCTACATGTAATGATTCTCTACATGTAGTGGAACATACAACATACTTTCAATGAGACATTATAGGCTACATATAATGACACACAACATGTAGTGAAATATATAATGTAGTGAAACATAGTAGGCTACATATAGTGATACACTACATGTACTGAAATATATATTGTAGTGAAACATAGTAGGCTACATATAATAATAATAATAATAATAATAATAATAATAATAATAATAATAATAATAATAATAATGATTTATTTTAGCTGGCAGAGTTAAGGCCATAAGGCCTTCTCTTCCACTCAACCAGCGAATAGTAAAAATTATAAAAAAAATACGTACATATTACAATTTTAAGATATTAAAATACAGACTAAACAAAATACAATGATGATGGATCTAATACTAGCTAATGCTAACAAAAACATAGAATATAATAAAATTAAAATGATATAAAATAAAGTAATTAGCTTCCTACATGATTATTAATAGAATGCTCTATATAGTTGTTATGTAGTTAATGTTTTCATTGTGTCGAACTTAAGATATCAGTTAATTTGGATTTAAATAATGATAGTGAAACACTACATGTACTGAAATATATAATATAGTGAAACATAGTACGCTACATATAGTGACAAACTACATGTACTGAAATATATAATGTAGTGAAAATAATAGGCTACATATAGTGATACACTACATGTACTGAAATATATAATGTAGTGAAACATAGTAGGCTACATATAGTGACACACTACATGTAATGATATATATAATATAGTGAATTATTGTATGCTACATATAGTGACACATTACATGTACTGAAATATATAATGTAGTGAAACATACTAGGCTACATATAGTGACACACAACATATACGGAAATATATAATATAGTGAAAAATAGTACGGTACATATAGTGACACACTACATGTACTGAAATATATAATGTAGTGAAACATAGTAGGCTACATATAGTACACACTACATGTACTGAAATATATAATATAGTGAAACATAGTAGGCTACATATAGTGATACACTACATGTACTGAAATATATAATATAGTGAACCATAGTAGGCTACATATAGTGATACACTACATGTAGTGAAATATATAATGTAGTGAAACGTAGTAGGCTACATATAGTGACACAGTACATGTACTGAAACATATAATGTAGTGAATATAATAGGCTACATATTAGTGACACACTACGTGTACTGAATATGTTATATAGTGAAACATAGTAGGCTACATATAGCGACACACTACATGTACTGAAATATATAATGTAGTGAAACATAGTAGTCTACATATAGAGACACACTACATGTACTGAAATATATAATGTAGTGAAACATAGTACCCTACATATAGTGACACACTACATGTAGTGAAATATATAATGTAGTGAAACATAGTAGGCTACATATAGTGACACACTACATGTACTGAAATATATAATGTAGTGAAACATAGTAGGCTACATACAGTGACACACTACATGTACTGAAATATATAATATAGTGAAACATAGTATGCTACATATAGTGACACACTACATATACTGAAATATATAATGTAGTGAAACATAGTAGGCTACATATAGTGACACATTACATGTACTGAAATATATAATGTAGTGAAAGATAGTAGGCTACATATAGTGACATGCTAGATGTACTGAAATATAAAGTATAGTGAAACATAGTAGGCTACATAAAGTGATACACTACATGTACTGAAATATATAATGTAGTGAAACATTGTAGGCTACATATAGTGACACACTACATGTACTGAAGTATATCATGTAGTGAAAAATAGTACGCTACATATAGTGACACACTACATGTACTGAAATATAGAATGTAGTGAAACATAGTAGGCTACATATAGTGACACACTACATGTACTGAAATATATAATATAGTGAAACATAGTAGGCTACATATAATGATTCACTACATGTAGTGAAACATACAACATACTTTCAATGAGGCATGGTAGGCTACATATAGTGTTACACTACATGTACTGAAATATATAATATAGTGAAACATAGTAGGCTACATATAGTGATACACTACATGTACTGAAATATATAATGTAGTGAAACATAGTAGGCTACATATAGTGACACACTACATGTACTGAAATATATAATGTAGTGAAACATAGCAGGCTACATATAGTGATACACTATATGTACTGAAATATATAATGCAGTGAAACATAGTAGGCTACATAAAGTGATACACTACATGTACTGAAATATATAATGTAGTGGAACATAGTAGGCTACATATAGTGACACACTACATGTACTGAAATATATAATATAGTGAAACATAGTACGCTACATATAATGATTCACTACATGTAGTGAAACATACAACATACTTTCAATGAGACCTGGTAGGCTGCATATAGTGACACTCTACATGTAGTGAAATATATAATATAGTGAAATATAGTACGTTACATATAATGATTCACTACATGTAGTGAAACATACAACATACTTTCAATGAGACATGCTAGGCTGCATATAGTGACACACTACATGTACTGAAATATATAATATATACTGAAACATAGTAGGCTACATATAGTGATACACTACATGTACTGAAATATATAATGTAGTGAAACATTGTAGGCTACATATAGTGACACACTACATGTACTGAAATATATAATGTAGTGAAATATAGTAGGCTACATACAGTGACACACTACATGTACTGAAATATATAATGTAGTGAAACATAGTAGGCTACATATAGTGATACACTACATGTACTGAAATATAGAATGTAGTGAAACATAGTAGGCTACATATAGTGGCACACTACGTATACTGAAATATATAATGTAGTGAAACATTGTAGGCTACATATAGTGACACACTACATTTAGTGAAATATATAATGTAGTGAAACGTAGTAGGCTACATATAGTGACACACTACAAGTACTGAAATATATAATGTAGTGAAACATAGTAGGCTACATATAGTGACACACTACATGTATTGAAATATATAATGTAGTGAAACATAGTAGGCTACATATAGTGATACACTACATGTACTGAAATATATAATGTAGTGAAACATAGTAGGCTACATATAGTGACACACTACATGTACTGAAATATATAATGTAGTGAAACATAGTAGGCTACATATAGTGATACACTATATGTACTGAAATATATAATGCAGTGAAACATAGTAGGCTACATATAGTGATACACTACATGTACTGAAATATATAATGTAGTGAAACATAATCGGCTACATATAGTGACACACTACATGTACTGAAATATATAATATAGTGAAACATAGTACGCTACATATAATGATTCACTACATGTAGTGAAACATACAACATACTTTCGATGAGACCTGGTAGGCTGCATATAGTGACTCTACATGTAGTGAAATATATAATATAGTGAAACATAGTACGTTACATATAATGATTCACTACATGTAGTGAAACATACAACATACTTTCAATGAGATATGGTAGGCTGCATATAGTGACACACTACATGTACTGAAATATATAATATAGTGAAACATAGTACGCTACATATAATGATTCACTACATGTACTGAAACATACAACATACTTTGAATGAGACATGGTAGGCTACATATAGTGACACACTACATGTACTGAAATATGTAATATAGTGAAACATAGTACGCTACATGTAATGATTCTCTACATGTAGTGAAACATACAACATTCTTTCAATGAGACATTGTAGGCTACATATAGTGACACACAACATGTAGTGAAATATATAATGTAGTGAAACATAGTAGGCTACATATAGTGATACACTACATGTACTGAAATATATATTGTAGTGAAACATAGTAGGCTACATATAGTGACACACTACATGTACTGAAATATATAATGTATTGAAACATAGTACGCTACATATAATGATTCTCTACATGTAGTGAAACATACAACATACTTTCAATGAGATATGGTAGGCTACATAGAGTGACACACTACATGTAGTGAAATATATAATGTAGTGAAACATAGTAATAATAATAATATAAAGGAGCACTCAGAAGAGTTTTACGTTCTTTTCCACTGATCACTTGTATTCACTCTTTGCTGTATTCATTAATTGATTTTGTTCTGTTTTTACACTCTGTGATATGATAAAGTTTACACTTATCACCGCACAGTGCACATCTGCAGTCTTCAGTTGGCTGGTGGAATTTTTTTATTTTCGCAGACCTTGTGATGAAAGCCATGTATTGCTAGTCTGGTTACAACGTGTCTCAGTGTCTGACATTCTCTTGTCCAGTTTCTGTCTGTCATGGCACTGAAAGTGTAAAATTCCTCATTTATTTCCTTCCGTTTCTGTTCCCTCACTTTTACTGCTTTTTGATATGGTTCTGTAGATGGTAGGAGGTATGTTATCCTGATGTCTTCTATGAAATATGTTTCTCGCATAAGTTCATAAATTAATCTGGATGGTGCTGTTTTTCCAGTTCCAGTGATTCTCTTCATGAAGCTTGCTTTCACTTTTTCTATTTTGTTGAGGTCACTGACTGTTAATTTCTGCCGTATGATCTCGATTCCGTATGTAACTATGGGGGCTATCGTTGTGTGGAAAAGTGTCATTGCAGTGTCTGTTGTTAGTTTTGTAAGGTTTTTGATGTTGTAGATCGCTTTTATTGCTGCTGCTGTTCTGTCTTGGACGTGTATGCTGAATGATGTCGCTGTGGTCTGCATGGTGATACCTAGATATTTGTACCTGTTGACTGTCTTTAGAGGGCTTCCTGCCAGTGAAACATAGTAGGCTACATATAGTGATACACTACATGTACTGAAATATATATTGTAGTGAAACATAGTAGGCTACATATAGTGACACACTACATGTATTGAAATATATAATGTATTGAAACATAGTACGCTACATATAATGATTCTCTACATGTAGTGAAACATACAACATACTTTCAATGAGACATGGTAGGCTACATATAGTGACACACTACATGTAGTGAAATATATAATGTAGTGAAACATAGTAGGCTACATGTAATGATACACTACATGTATTGAAATATATATTGTAGTGAAACATAGTAGGCTACATATAGTGACACATTACATGTACTGAAATATATAATATAGTGAAACATACCGGGCTTCCAATATAGACCCGGACCGGCCTCACGGGGTTTTACCCGTCAGGCAACGCTCTCTCCTCGTCCGCATTTCACTCTGCCAGCCGCTCGTCTTGAACTAGTCAGTTTACTATCGTTCGACAAGATGAGATGTCAGCTGAAATTAGAGCAGCGCTTTTATGTGTGTAAATGTTATTATAAATACGAATAAGTTCGTCGCGTTCGCGAGGAATTTATTCGGAACTTAATTACCTCCTTCCAGATCGACAAACCCGATCTTGTGACTAAATTTGAGACCACTGGTTCAGTACAAAATAAGAAACACACACGAAGGCGTACGGTTCTCACCGAAGAAAAATTAGACGAAATTGGCGAAAATTTGGAACGTTCACCACAAAAATCATTACCGGAATTATCACAACAAGTTGGGATTTCCCTCGCTCCCCAGATCTGACAGTGTGTGATTTTTGTTTGTGGGGTAGCCTGAAAGACAAAGTGTACAAAACAAATCTGCACACATTGGAAGAACTGAAGAAGAACAACATAAGAAATGAAATCAGAAACTTGACAGTGCCCGTACTACAGCGTGTCAATCTATATGTGTATACTCGATATATTGCCTGTTTAACTGCGGGAGGACAACATTTCCAGCATTTTCTATAAGGTAAGAAACAGTTCAAGGACGGGTGGCAGGCAGGGTGAATTGTGGGAGGAAGAGACAGCACTGCGTGCCGAGTGAAACTCCGTAAGGCCGGTCCGGTTTTATGTTGGAAGCCCGTTAGTAGGCTACATATAATGATTCACTATATGTAGTGAAACATACAACAATGAGACATGGTAGACTACATATAGTGATACACTACATGAAGAGAAAAATCAACATACTTACATTGAAACATAATGTGCTACATATAGTGACACTCTACATTTAGTGACGCATACTACAAACCTATAGTGAAATATAGAACGCTACACTTCATGTACTGTAAATACAACATACTTATATTGGCACACAGTCGGTTATGTATAGTGATACATTGCATTTAGTGATACATACAACATAATTACAGAGAAAAACGTTAGACTACATAATGTATACACTCATGTAGTGTTACATTCAACAATTCTATAGTTAAAAACAGTAGGTTACATATAGCGACACACTACGATTAGTGATACATACGTTTCGTAAAACCCCTGTCGGCTGCAAATGGTGATAATTGCATGGTGATACATACAACATACTTATAATGAAACGGGAATCAGGACTCGCTTAGAGCAGAGTGTTACAATGAACAGAAAAGGCAGTGTGTTTCGGGAGATTGGGTAATCGGTGTAGAAAGGGGATTGAAGGGCATAGGGATGGGTTGGGTATGGGAGAGGAGTACGCGGAATAATAGAAATGTTTGGAGGACAGTTAAGAAGAGACTAATCGATATAGACAGACAGTATATAGAAGCAGAGTGTAACCAGAAAATATCGCTCACCCTGCAGACGGAACTGAAACTTTCGTGGGGAAGGGAGAATATATTGACTGTTTGATGGGGATGATAAAAGTGCTATTGCATGGTTTCATTTGGGAGGATGGATGGCCCATCATTTAACAAATGATGAAGGCATTAAACTATGCCCACTATGCGATGACCATGAAAACTGGCAGCGTATTATAGCATTCTGTAGAGAGACAGAACAACTTAGATTACAGATGTTGCCGGAGAGATTTCTCAGGTCGGATCGAGGGAGAGTGGCGTGTTGGGATCTTTTAGGACGGATCGAGAGTGAATCAAAAAACATGCAAATTTTTGGGTACAGTAAGAAAATTGAGATATAACAAAATTGTAGATTAAGGATATATGTATTAAAAATAAGAAGAATCTCAATATGGTCTTTGTTTTCGATCTTTAATCATGTTATATAATAAGTAGGTCGGATAAGTTGAATAGTCTGATAGTGCATTTAATGTCTGCAGGGACGGGGGGAGGGGGGTATGAGCGTGCGGTGTGTATATGTGTTGGGGGTGTGTGGGTGTATGTGTGTGTATGTGTTTTTTTCTAATTTGTTTTCTAGCATTTTTTATTAATATTAATGTACGGAATGTGGATGAATGTAGATATGTATTATTGTGATTTAGTGTAGACATAGATTTTACTTATATGTAGCCTGCTATTGTTTTTTTGATACAGGTGTATTTGTAGGTATTTGTTTATATTATTAGTTTTATTTTTTATTCATGGAAAATAATGCACGTACGGCCAAGCAGGCCGTGCGCAATGTAAATGCATATGTATTTACTTTATTCTGAAAAAAGGCAATAAATTCCATTATCTATCTATCTACTTATAATGACAAACGGTAAACTACATATAATATGTAGTCATACATACAACAGTCTTACAGTAAAATCCATCAGGTTACAAATAGTGACATACTACGTTTGGCGATACTGCTGAATACTTATAGTGATACATGGTGTGCTAGATATAGAGACATACAATTTCTATTCATAGTACAACATTGTTATAAGTCAAACAAGGTAGGCTACATAGAGCGCCACACCATATCTACATATAGTAACCTAGGCGTTAGTGAAATACAGTAGGCTGAATTTAGGGACACTATACGTGCATTGATACATACAACATACTTATAGTGAAACTTGGTGTTCTACATAAAGTGATACACTACATAAATTTAAACATGCTACATACTCATAGTGAAACAAAGTTGGCTACATATTGTGGTTCTCAAAATTTAGAAAATTGTTTGACATTTTGGTAAAAAACACCAAGACTATAGCCTTGGATTATTCGATTGGGGAATTTTTTATTCAGACCGGATTTTTATCATTACACATCTCGGACACACAATATAGACTCATTTTTTTTTCAGTTTTTCCAAATTTCGAAAATGTATAACATTTTTGCTTAAAACACCATTCGAATACTCAATTGGGAAATTTTCTATGTAGACCGGATATTATGCAATATAAATCTCGGACACATCACCCAGACTTAATTTTTGCAATGTTTATAAGTTTGGATTTTTTTTACATTTTTGTTAAAAACACCTAGACTTTAGATTTGGAATACTCGATCGGAATTTTTTTATTTATACCGCATATTCTGCATTAGAAATCCCCAACAAAACATCTAGACTCAAATTTTTGCACTTCCCTACATTTTGAAAATTTCTGACACGTTTGTTAGAACACGTAGTATATAGACTTCGAATACTGGATCCGGAAATTTTCGATTTAGATCGAATTTCCTGCAGTAGAAAACCCGTACACGCCCTCCAGCCTCATTATTAGCAGTTTTCAATATTCCAATTTTCTTGACATTTACGGTAAAAAACCTAGACTACAGCCTTGGAATACTCGATCGGGAAATTTTCGTTATAGTCCGGATTTCCTCCGTTAAAAATTTGAGATATATCCTCCAGACTCAATTTTTGCAGATATCAAACTTTCGAAAAATTTGACCGTTTTTAATAGGAAAGAATTTTTATTTATACCGAAATTTCTGCATCCGAATTCCCGGATACACCCCTCTAGAGTAAATTTTGCAGTTTTCAAAGTTTATAATCCTTTTTATTTATTTTTTCGTTTTTTTTCGTTTGAAACCCCATTGCTGTATTGCCTTGGGATACTAGATCGGGACATTTTCGATGTAGACCGGATTTTCTGCATTACAAATCCCGGTCTTACCATATAGACTCGATTTTTCAATTTTTAATAATTCAATTTTTTTTACATTTTTGGATAAAACGCCAAGACTGAAGCCTTGGTATACACGATCAGAATAGAATTCATTTAGACCGGATTTTCGACATTAGAAATCCCGCACACGCCCTCTGGACACAATATTTGCAGTTTTCATTATTTTGAACATTTTGGTAAAAACACCTATAGTTTTGGAATATTTGATCGGGAAATTTTCGATTTAGACCGGGATATATGCAACAGAATACCCAGATACACCCTCCAGACTCAATTTTTGCAGTTGATATAATTTACAAAATTTATGGAAATTTCGGTAAAAGCATCAATACTAAAACACTCAATCGTGAAATCTTCGACTTTGACCGGATTCTCTTCATTAAAATCTCTGCTACATGCTCTAGACTCAACTTTTGCAATGTTTAAAAAAGGGAATATATATTATTTTATTTTTGTTGAAAACACCAAGACAATAGCGAAGGAATATCTCGATCCGGAATTTTTCGATTTAGACCTGATTTTCTGCATTACAAATCTCGGACACACTGTCTGTGCTCTATTTTTGTAGTTTTAAAATTTTGATATGTTTTGCTTTTTTTTAACGCCAATACTATAGCTATGGAAGACTGGATGTGGAAATTTTTTTATACAGACCAGACGTTCTGCATTACAAATCTTGGACACACTATCTAGACTCAATTTTAGCGATTTAAAAAAAATCGAATTTTTTTTACATTTTTGGTGAAAACAGTAAGACTTGGGATACTCGATCGGGATATTTTCGATCTAGAGACGATTTTCTGCCTTAGAAATCCCGGACACACTCCATACTCAATTTTTGAAATTATGAGAATTTTGAAAGTTTTTTTTTTATTTAGGTAAAAACACCAAGTCTTTAGCCTTGCCATAAAAGTTAGAGAAATTTTCGTTTTAGACAGAATTTTATGCAGAAGAAATTCCTGACATACCATCTGGACTTAAATTTTGTACTACTCAAAATTAAGAGAACATTTCTGACATGTTTGGTAAAAACACCAAGGCTGTAGACTTGGATCACTCGATCGGGGAATTCTCGATTTAGACCGGATATTCTACATTAGAAATGCCGGACAAACACTCTAGACTCATTGCGACAGTTTCAAAGTATCCAAAATTTTTACATGTTTTGTAAAAGCACCAGGACTATAGGCGTGTAATACTCAATCGAGAAATTTTCTATTTGGACCGGATTATCTGCATTAGAAATAAAGGGCGTTATGGCGGCTAGCTAATAACTCGCACATGTTACGCTCCAGGTTTTAAGTTACTTTTCAGCAGGTGCCTTCGTTATTTCATAGTTAAAGTTACATGTTCGTAGTCAGTTTAAGTTTAAATTTATATTAGTTAGCATCAAAAGTGTGTACATTTAACAACATGGGAAAAAACACACGTAATTCAAACAACGATTCGACAAGTTCTACCGAGGAAGCAGTGAAACGTGTGGTGACAGAGGCACTACAGGATCCCGGCACTCTGCAGGTGTTTGTGTCCATGTTGCGGGACCAGGTAGTGGCGGAATTGCAGAAGACCATCCAGGACAACACTAAGGTAATTGAGGATCTGAAAAAGACCCTCGTTGAAAAATACAGAAAGATTGAGGTGTTGGAAAATAAAATAGACAGTCAAGCACAATATCAGAGACGTCAATGCCTGAGGATTTTAGGTGTAAAAGAAGAGGCCGGAGAGGACACTGGCCAGAAATCCATCGAGGTGGCCAAAAAAATCGGTGTCCATCTATCAGTGACAGACATTGACAGAAGTCGCCGTGTTGGTGTTAGTAATGCAGAAAGACCGCGGGACATAATAGTGAAATTTGTTAGTTACCGCAAGCGCAGTGAAGTTTTTCTAAGCAAGAAAAAGTTGAAAGGAAGTGGGGTCACTGTTCGCGAGGACCTAACGAAGTGTCGGTATCGCCTGCTACAAGACAGTATACAAAAATACGCTATTCAAAATGTATGGACATTGTACGGTGCCGTCATAGCCAAAGCAAATGGCGAAAAACGCCAAATTAGATCTTCTACGGATATCAACTAAATAGGACCTGAGTGTAAAATATGTTTACATTATTTGTCTTTTCTTTCTTAACAATTATATTGTTAATTTATTTCTAATTTAGGTAAGTTTTAAGTTTATTATTTTTTATTTAGGACAATTTACTTGTTTTATTTTAATTTTTTAAAGTTCTTTGTTTAGCTAAATTATTTTAATTTTATTAGAGTTATTACAGTACATAGTTTATTTTTACTTTCTGCTATTGGCAACATTGAGCTGACAAATGGCGTCTTGCTTGCAACTCCTGACTCACTCACCTTCTCCAATCACCCTCTTATTGTGCAGACAGCTTTTAACACAGGTAGCAACATTCCTCAATCCCTGCCATCCCCTCCTCCAACAACTAGCAGTCTACGTAAGAATGAATTTTCTATTGATAAATCAACACTTAAAATCGCTCACGTGAATTCACAAAGCATTCTGTCCGACATTTTGATGAGTTTGAAACCATATTTTCATCTCTTTGACTGAGCGTCATTTTAATTTCGGAAACCTGGTTCACCCCTTCCATACCTTCGTCCCTTGTTCACCTAGACGGATATACACTGCTCCCGAATGACAGAATAGATAAAAGAGGTGGAGGAGTTTGTGCCTTTATATCAAATTAGCTTAATCCAAGAATTGTCCACAAGTCCCCTTCTGTATATTCCGCTCGCCCCTAGTTCTTATTCGTAGAAATTCAAGCCAGTCTAAAAAATGTCTCTTATGCATTGTACACAAACCTCCAAAAATAGGGCACATTTCGGATCTAGAAAACGCTCTGAACGATTCATTACCTCATTATGAACATGTTATTGTCGCAGGCGATTTTAATACAAATCTTCTTCAGACTGACTTACCAGCCATACAACTTAAAAATATGTTCCAAAGCTTTAATATGACCATTGTTCCTCTCTCTGCCACACATAATACTGCTACTACCGACACTCTACTGGACTTAATAGTGACTACACATCCACAGAAAGTACTGTCATATGGACAAATCCCTGCTCCCGGCATATCTGCTCATGACATTGTATTCGTGGAATACTCACTCCAATGTCCTAAAAGACGCTCTAAATTGATTACGTACAGAAATTTACAAAACATAGACGATACTAAACTAAAATAAGACGCTTTAGAACTACCTTGGTACACAATATGGAATCTTAGATCAGTTGATGAAAAAGTAGACACATTTAATACACTGATACTACAACTATATGACAGACATGCACCAGTAAAAACCCGACGATTTTCCCGCCCCCCTGCTCCCTGGATGAATGACTCAATAAGTGAACTTATGTCAAAACGAGACAAAGCATACCGAACATACAGACGACATAAAAATGACGAGAACTGGCAACTGTACAAACAACTTAGAAACACAACTACACAAACTATACACAGTGCCATACTACGACACGCCCACAGTATAATCGGACCTGAAATAAGTGCACGGGACATTTGACGAAATCTCCGTGCAATGGGACTTAGACAGTTGAATCCCTCAACTGACTCTATAGACATTTCTGTAGATGACTTAAATGAACATTTTACCTCAATACCCATGACACCTCCAGACAACAAGACCAAAATAGACATTCTTAAAGACTTATCCCCATTTCCCCATATAGGAAGAGATAAATTTTACTTTAACGACATTTCGCCTATAGACGTTAAAAAACACTCAAGCGGATTAAATCCAATGCACAAGGAACAGATAACATCAGCATTTTAATGCTAAATAAAATCATTGACATTATACTACCCACAGGGACTCATATTTTTAATGCTTCCCTTATAACTTCTATCTTCCCTACTGTATGGAAACAGTCTAGAGTTCGGCCTATACCAAAAATAAGTACACCAACTAACTGTAATGGCTACCGACCGATTAGCATCCTTCCGACATTATCTAAAGCCCTGGAACATATTGTACATAAGCAAATGACTGAGTATCTCCAAGAAAATCACCTTCTTGATCCTTATCAATCCGGCTTTAGATATGGTCATAGCACAACCACAGCTTTGCTAAAAATTACTGAAGATATTCGTGAAGCCGTGGACAGACGTCAATTGACTCCTTTAACCTTACTTGACTTCAGCAAAGCTTTTGACACAGTACACCACGACTTACTTATGATAAAGCTCAAGCACTTACACTTGTCTGACAGCGCTGTATCCTGGTTCGTCTCATACCTGCACGGTCCTCAACAATACGTTTCATTAAACTCTAGATCTTCGTCTTGGCGCAACGTGCCGGCTGGAGTCCCCCAGGGCAGTGTTCTCGGACCTCTTCTTTTCTCAATCTACATAAATGACTTGCCAACTGTACTAAAGCACTGCCGTTATCACCTCTACGCTGATGATCTCCAAATTTACCTACATTCACCTCCTCATTCTCTCTATAACAGCTTGACAAAAATGAATGACGATCTCATATCCATCTTTAACTGGTCTTCAAGTATCGGTCTAAATCTAAATCCTAACAAGTCACAAGTAATTCTAATGGGACAACAAAGACTGCTTACAACCTTTGACATATCTACACTTCCAAACATTACTATAAATAATATAATTATCCCTTATTCTTCTTCAGTAATAGATCTTGGACTACATCTAGACGGAAATTTAACCTGGCAAACACAAGTGAAACACATATGTAAAAAGACTTTCTCCATCTTACATTATCTTAGACGTTTAAAGAATTTTCTCCCAGTTTCGTTAAAACAAATCCTAGTGCAGAATCTTGTCTTACCACACTTCGATTATTGTGACATTATATATAATGATCTAAACTATGACTTGTCGCAGAGACTGCAGCGTGTTCATAATGCTTGCGTTCGATTCATTTTCAATATCCGCCGTTATGACCATATTTCCGAACACTTTAATAACCTCTCTTGGCTCCGTCTTACTGACAGACGTAAATTGCACTCTCTTTCACTACTTTTCAAGCTTCTGAATTCCTACATCCCTACTTACCTGGCGTCCAGATTTGAGAAGTTATCCCCTTACCACAATATTGTCACTAGATCACAAGATAGCAGTCTGCTAACAATTCCTCTTCATAGCACTTCCTCCTATTCTACTTCCTTCACAGTAGCCTCTGCCCGCTCCTGGAATCTCCTTCCTCAAGATATCGGGGGTTGCCGCACACTTGGTACCTTTAAGTCACGCTTATACAGTTACCTGTTGTCTAATAATTAATTTTTCTCTATTCATTTAATTTTATACTATGTCATTAATCTTTTCCTCGTTTTTTATATATCTTGTACATATTATATATTTAATTCGTTAAATTTAGAGTAAATCAAAATACATTATAAATATTAATTGTATTGTATTCATAACTTGTAATCGTTTATATATATATATATATATATATATATATATATATATATATATTATATATTGTAATTTAATTAGATTTAAGACTATTTTTTTGTTTGTATTTTTTTTAAACCTGGTTGAGTGGTAGACAAGGCCTTAAGGCCTTAACTCTGCCAGGTAAAATAAAGCTATTATTATTAAGGTAGGAAGCCTTGGCGCAGAGCTACGGGACTTGCGCTGGTTCGAGTCTCCATGGTGGAAGAAATTTTCTCATGGTATTTCGGCCAGTATGGGACCGGTGCCCACCCAGCATCGTGAGGCAATTGGGTAGCTACAATAAGTAGCGGCTCCAGGTTGAGGAACCAACTATAACGACTGGGGGACTCGACATGCTAACCACATGTCACCACTATACTGGCTATTGATCATCTACCTCTGTGATTGACACATGTGGAAGTGAAGGGCCAGCAGCCGGCTGGTAAAAGGACAACCGCTGAAAAGTGGAAAGACAGTCAATCGGAATTATTATTATTATTATTATTATTATTATTATTATTATTATTATTATTATTATTATTATTATTATTATTATTATTACACTGTAGACTCAAATTTTGCATGCAAAATTTAGAATTTTTTTACATTTATGTATTAACTATAGTCTTGGAGTATTCGATCGAGGAATTTTCGATTTAGACCGTATTTTCTGCATAAGGAATCCAGGACACACACTCGAGTCTCAATATTTGCGATTTTTAAAAATGCTGAATATTTTACATTTTTGGTAAAATCACCTAGATTATAGCCTTGGGAATACTTAATCGGAAAAGTCTCGATTTATAACGGCTTTTCTGCATCAGAATACACCTTTCAGACTTAATGTTTGCAAATTTCATAGTTTACAAAATTTGTGACATTTTCGTTAAAAGCACCAGCCTATAGACTTGAAACCCTCGATCTGGTAATTATCGATTTTGACTGCATTTTCTGCCTTAGTAATCCCGGACACACTCTCGTGACTCAATTTTGGTAATGTTTAAAAATTCGGATTTTATTTTACATTTTTGGTAAAAACACGAAGACTGTATCCTAGGAATACTCGATCTGGAAGCGTTCGATTCAGATCGTTTTTTTTGCAGTACGAATTGCAGACACACCCTTTCGACACATTATTTGCAGTTGTGAAGATTTTTATCAATTTTTACACGCTTTATATTAGCTTAACCTGTATCTATCTATCTATCTATCTATCTATCTATCTATCTATCTATCTATCTATCTATCTATCTATCTATCTATCTATCTATCTATCTATCTATCTATCTATCTATCTATCTATCTATCTATCTATCTATCTATCTATCTATCTATCTATCTATCTATCTATCTATCTATCTATCTATCTATCTATCTATCTATCTATCTATCTATCTATCTATCTATCTATCTATCTATCTATCTATCTATCTATCTATCTATCTATCTATCTATCTATCTATCTATCTATCTATCTATCTATCTATCTATCTATCTATCTATCTATCTATCTATCTATCTATCTATCTATCTATCTATCTATCTATCTATCTATCTATCTATCTATCTATCTATCTATCTATCTATCTATCTATCTATCTATCTATCTATCTATCTATCTATCTATCTATCTATCTATCTATCTATCTATCTATCTATCTATCTATCTATCTATCTATCTATCTATCTATCTATCTATCTATCTGTCTATCTGTCTGTCTGTCTGTCTGTCTGTCTGTCTGTCTGTCTGTCTGTCTGTCTGTCTGTCTGTCTGTCTGTCTGTCTGTCTGTCTGTCTGTCTATCTATCTATCTATCTATCTATCTATCTATCTATCTATCTATCTATCTATCTATCTATCTATCTATCTATCTATCTATCTATCTATCTATCTATCTATCTATCTATCTATCTATCTATCTATCTATCTATCTATCTATCTATCTATCTATCTATCTATCTATCTATCTATCTATCTATCTATCTATCTATCTATCTATCTATCTATCTATCTATCTATCTATCTATCTATCTATCTATCTATCTATCTATCTATCTATCTATCTATCTATCTATCTATCTATCTATCTATCTATCTATCTATCTATCTATCTATCTATCTATCTATCTATCTATCTATCTATCTATCTATCTATCTATCTATCTATCTATCTATCTATCTATCTATCTATCTATCTATCTATCTATCTATCTATCTATCTATCTATCTATCTATCTATCTATCTATCTATCTATCTATCTATCTATCTATCTATCTATCTATCTATCTATCTATCTATCTATCTATCTATCTATCTATCTATCTATCTATCTATCTATCTATCTATCTATCTATCTATCTATCTATCTATCTATCTATCTATCTATCTATCTATCTATCTATCTATCTATCTATCTATCTATCTATCTATCTATCTATCTATCTATCTATCTATCTATCTATCTATCTATCTATTTATCTATCTATCAATCTATGTAAAGGAATCTTTCAACGCGATTTTCACCCACTTAAAATCATGGGATCGAGGATCGACTTGAAACTTTGTATACTTGTAGAGGGCCCGTGACAATACAATAATTTCATATTTATTTTCTAAAATCCTGGCCATAATCATCAGAAAATAAAAAAAAAGTGTTTTTGTATCAATGTAACGGAATCTTTCAACGCGATTTTCACCCACTTAGAAACATTGGATCGACTTGAAACTTTGTATACGTGTAGAGGACCCGTGACAATACAATAATTCCATATTTTGTTTCTAAAATCCTGGCCAGAATCATCTGAAAATCAAAAGAATGAAAACTGGTATAATAGGTTGCGGACTTGTCGAATTTTTAGTCAATCGTTGTAAGAGCTCAGTTGGTAGAGCAGTGAACTCTTAGTGGCATATAATTTCAGTAATCCATATTTCGCTGGTTCAAATCCGGCTGGAAGGGTTTTTTTTATAGAAGAGTATTACTTTTAGCTCATACTGCAATAGTATCGAATTTAAAGATATTTACACTTTTATCTTATTCTGTAAAATATTAAAACTAAAAACTAAAAAATAAACAATAGTTTTAAAAAACTAAAAGAACACGCTTTATTAGAAAACTAAAAAATGAAAATAATTTTAATTTCCAATACGCTTGGGATAAAATAAAGTGGTCAACAAAAAAATCATCTCCAACACATATAGAATAAAATTAGAGTTATCAACAAAAATAAAATAATTTTACCATCAAAACTGTGGGGTGATTTTTATGATTTTTACATTTTCTTCTTAGAGAGCTTACTTTTACCAATATCTGTTTATTATCAAATATATTAATTGATATAGAGCACCCCACGCTTTTGATGGTAAAATTATTTTCTTTTTGTTGATAAATCTAATTTTATTCTATATGTGTGGGAGATGATTTTTTTATTGACCACTTTATTTTATCCCAAGCGTATTGGGAATTAAAATTATTTTTCATTTTTTAGTTTTCTAATAAAGCGTGTTCTTTTAGTTTTTTAAAACTATTATTTATTTACTTTTCTTTAAGAAATGCCAAGGCTTAGTCTACGAATACTTATTTTTAATTTTTAGTTTATTTAATGCAGGTCACTTGAAATACAGATCATTCACCCAATAGTCTAGGAATACTGTATCGGTGATTTTTCTATATACACCAGATTCTCTGGATTAGAAATCCTGGACAAACCCTCTAGTCTCAATATCTGCAATTCTCTATATTTCGAAAATATTTGACATGTTTGGTAAAAGCACGAAGAATATTCGAATACTTGATCGGTATTTTCTCTATATAGAACGGATTTCCTCCGTTAGAAATTACCGATATACTCTTCAGACTCAATTTTTGCAGATTTAAAAAAAAACGAACATTTTTTACATTTTTGGCAAAATTACTAAATTTGTACACGTGGACATTTCTATGGGTAATTTTCGATATTAGAAATGCCAGATCCACCCTGTAAGACTATATTTTTCTAGGTTTAAAAAATTCGATTTTTTTCATTTTTGGTAAAAGCACCAAGGCCATGGAATAAACGATCGGGAAATTTTCGACTTTAGATCAGATTTTATGCATTAGAAATTCCGGATACACCCTCTGGACTTAATTTTTGGGATTCTCATAATTTAGAAAAATTGTTTGACATTTTTGGTAAAAATACGAAGACTGTAGTGCTGGATTACTCGATCGGGAAATTTTGAATTTAGACCAGATTTTCATCATTACACATCCCAGGCAAACAATATAGACTCAATATTTGCAGTTTTTCAAAATTTCCAAAATTTATGACATTTTTGCTAAAAACTCCATTCGAATACTCAATGGGGAAATTTTTTATGTAGACAGCATATTCTGCATCATAAATCCTGGAAACATCACCCAGACTCAGTTTTTGCAATGTTTATAAATTTGGATTTTTTTTACATTTTTGTTAAAAACACCTAGACTGTACACTTGGAATATTCGATTGGGATTTTTTTATTTATACCGGATTTTGTGCATTTGAAATCCTCAACAAAACACCTAGACTCAATTTTTATACTTTCCTACGTTTCGAAAATTTCTGACACGTTTGTTAAAACACGAAGACTATAGCCTCGGAATAATCGATCCGGAAATTTTCGATTTAGACCGGATTTTTTGTATTAGAAAACCCGTACACACCCTCCAGCCTCATTATATAGCAGTTTTCAATATATATATATATATATCCAAATTTGTTGACATTTATGGTACAAACACCTAGACTATACCCTTGGAACACTCGATCGGAACATTTTCGATATAGACCAGATTTCTTCCGTTAAAAATTCCAGACATACCCTCCACACTAAATGTTTGCAGTTTTCAAAATTTCAAACATTTCTTAAATTTTTTGTAAAAACACCAATGGTATAGCCCTGGAATGAACTTTCGGAAATTTTCGATTTAAATTGGATTTTCTGTATTAGAATTCCCGGACACATCCTTTAAAATCAATTCTTGGAATTTACAATGATGCCATGGAACAGTGATTCTCAATGATTTGAAGTCAAGGAAACTTCTTGAAATATAAATAAAGCTTGACATGACCCATAAATTAAATTGGTATACTTTAATCACTGATGTAAATGTAAATTGCTGTACTTAAATCACTGATGTAAATGTAAATTCTGTTTGACGTGTTAAGAATAACAAAATTACCGGAACTCTAATTGAGCATAGGCATGATAAAATTTACTCACCAAATTGACATGATGTTTGAGAATAAGTGGTGTATGCTGTGTTCAAATGAGTCGATTGTATCCATGACATGAGGAAATAACAACCCGTGCTATACTCATTATTGAATCAAGTGATTATTAAAAGTTACGGTATAGTGTAGAAGTGAAAGGAAATAAAATAGTTCCACGCTATAGTCTAAGGCATCAAGTCTTTGGTGCAGAGATATGGGACATGTGTTGGTTTGAATGGGAAGAAATATTCTAGCGGAGTTGTGGAATTCCACCACCATTATGAGGAATTTGTGTAGCTACAATTAGTAGCAGCTCCAGGTTGAGAAAACCGACTATAATCGCTGGAGGAGCTGACATGATTAATATGTTAATTCCTATACTCTTTGGATGATTGTCCAGCTCACTAATGTCGTATGTGGATGTAAGGCCAACATCCGACTTGTAGGCAAAGTATCATCTTGGACTTTCGTGGCATGGAGGAGAGAAGAGAAGGAATTATAAAAAAATACAAAAACAGAAATATATTTATTGCAACTCTAAATTTTTCAGTACAAAATTTTTATGGGTCCTTTAACACGTTGGGGTTCTTTGTGACACATTGAAACCCCTCATCAATGGGTGGCGTATATTATTTGAAAGACACTGTCTTTCACAACTCAGCTACAGTGTAGGATGATTTATTTTTATTATTAGATATTTAAACGGTTACATATAAAAAAGTCTATGAAAAATGAGGATTTTGGGTTATTATGAAGAAGTTGCTGCCCAATTTTCACTTTCATAATTTGTTTTCAACCTGTTATAACACATTTTCAAAGTCCATATCTCATTATCTACATATTTAAGGCACCTTAGCCTTAGACTTAAAAAGCTAAAAATATAACTTAAACTTCTCTGATAACATTTGCTATTATGCTTTATAGTGACTCTTGTCAATTCAACTTCTCAAAAAAATAATTAAAAATATATAAAAATTGTGATTCTTCCAATTATACAAAATTAATATGGAATGTGGTCTCTTATTACGTGCATTGGACAATAAAGTGCTGAGGAAAATTTTTAGTTGAAGGTAGGTGATTACACTGGTGAATGGAGAAAACTATATAACAATGAGTTACACGATCTTATGGGAAACATAATGTAATAACACGGTATAGAAACAAGAGAGATATCACCTAACAAGTAGACGAAGAATGAGGTGTGAGAAAATGCATCAATCATTTTACAAAACAAAAGTTGACATGAAGTCAAACTGTGAGGTATTTTATCAAAGAAAATGAATATGTTATTTACACCTCAGATAATTTTCCACTTTGACAGATTTATCTTACGAATAATAGTGTATTACTTTAGGAAATAGGATACTAATCTAGTTTATTGATAGAGATTCATGAGTGAATTGCATTGGTCCTCCCTCAGTGAAATCAGCTGCTGCATGGCCATCTCCTTTCAATATCCACTTCGTGGTCAGCAGTCCTTCAACACCCACTGGACCTCTAGCATGGATTCGCGACGTACTTATACCAACTTCTGCTCCTGAAATTTCATAGTGAAATGTGAAAAGTGTGTCCTACATCCACGGTGATCACATTTTCAAATTTTAACAATTTCTGAAACCCCAAAGAAGACATTAAATAGTAAAACTGTGTTTTATAATTATCATTGATCACACCATTCTCTGAGGGATAAGTGTTGGATTAGGCCTATGTAAAATTGCTGATGTAATGCATTCTTCAAAGGATATTTCACTGAAATACTTGAAGAATAGCTGCAATTCTATCATTAACTGCAAAACAATGCAAACAAATTATTTTAATCCAGAGTTTACTTCTGACCACTGTGAATCTATTATTTTTAAGTAAATGGTACTTTATTTCCTGTCACTATATTGTACACTTACAAAAAAATGATAAATAAATAAAAAGAGGAATCAATTGCAAATGTAAAATACTAAATTATAGAGACTCCACAGCTGTTCTGTGGAATTTAGGTTAATGAATCAAGGAAGTTGTATTTTGTCTCGTAGATGACCCAAACCCTCTAGCGGCACTATGGCCCTGTGGTCGACTCAGCCTCTAACGTAAAAGAGTACCAGACCCTTGTTCTGGGGGTAAAGGTGGCCGTACCCGGCTGACATAAAGTGCCGATTGTCTAGAAAAAGTGGGAGCCCTAACCTCCTACTACCCCAAGGGCCTCCGGGTCTGTTGTGGGATCACTTTGATTGCCATTCAATTTGTTTCTATTTATGTGGAAATACGTCAGCAATATAATCAAAATGTGATGATATTAAAGAAGATTTCTGGGCCGTAGGCCGTGGTCTCGAGGCTTGAAGTTCCCGATGTTTCGCCAGAGAATGCGTCTGGCCTCCTCAAGGATTATCTTGAGACAGGCAATTTGTCAGCGATAGGGACTTCCGTTGCTCCAATGAGGTTGCTGTTTGATGGTCTAGTAGGCTGTTCTTGTAGAGGTTTGTATTCTGCGTTTTTTAGAATCGGTATCCATATTTTGTTTACTTTTAATGATTCTTCTTTTCTATTGAAACTGTTTTCATGTTTGAATATTTCGATGGCTTCTCGTTATAGGTGGGTAAAATAGTGTGTGCAGTTAGATAATATGTCTGCAATCTGGTATTGTACTATGTAGCCATCAAGTAAAGAGTGTTCTACTACTGCCGACTCATCCATTTGCTTTAAACGGCTGTCTTTCATGCTTCTTAAGTCTGGTTGCAATGCTGCGATTGGTGGTGCCTATATACACTTTTCCACAACTGCATGGTATCATGTATATGTGTGCTGTCTGATGGGGTGGAGTTGATCCTTTATAGGTCTGAGAAGGTTCTTGATTTTCTTGGTAGGCCTGTATATTGTCTTTATATCTTCTTTCCTTAGTAGTTTTCCAATGCGGTCCGTTTCATCCTTAACCCGTCAGCGTGGAGGGACGTGACATGTACGCAGGTTGAATTCTTTACCAGATGCAGAGAGACGTGACGTATACGCTAGCTACACGCACTGCTTTAAACTGCTATTATTATCTTTGTGTTTACATTAACTATTTACCATTTATATACATTTTATGTAGAGACTTCAAAGTTTATATTAGTGCATATATTAATCGATGACGGCCCTGAGTAACAAGTTAAAATAATTTTATACTTGCATTTATTTTTGCGGCCTCTGACATTTTTCTTATATTTATAACTTGATAAAGGATTTCTTAGAAAAATAAATTCGCCTTTTTTTAGATTAACTTGTCTATCAAATTGAATCTATTTTCAAATCTCTTCATTTTAAATAATAATGTCGCAAAATTTAGTACATATAAAGGCCCAACAAAGTTATTTCCGATTTACGCTATAGTACAGGACCACAACAGTAAATTTCAGATATATTTCAATTGACGATACCCTTACATTATGGAAATGCAGTTAGTCTACTATTCACTCAGTATCTAAAAGGTAAAGTGGTCCACCTTAGGAGCTCTTTGGGATATTAGGAGGTTAAGGCTCCCACTTTTTCGAGACTATCGGTACTTGATGTAAGCCGGGTACTGATCTCTGTCTGACGGTCCATAAAAAGCATCTGGTACTCATTTCAGTTAGAGGCTGAGTCAACCCCGGGGTCACAGTGCCGCCTGAAGGTTTGGTTCAGTTTAAACATCCTGTTCCACCGGGACTCGAACCCTCGATCTTCCGGCTTGTAGCATGTTGATCTTTCAAGTCCACACCTCCGGTGAAGCTATTATAGTCATATATCATCAACTGGTTTCAACTTGGAAACCAGAAGAAAGACATTGAAATTTAGGGTTGATGAAGGTCTTTTATCACAACATGTCTCATGTGTAGAAAGACAATTTTTTGCCCACGACCTAAAATAATGTTTCCAAAATGTTAGAAACACACATTTGGAGAAGGCTGCCCCCCTACAAGAAAGAAGGTCAACGCATAGAAGCAATGTGTTTGTAATAAAAAATGAACGAAGTAAACACAAGGGAAAAATGTACACTTATTGGTGCCCGAGTTTCAAACAGCTGGTTTACGCTTTGAAGATTTATCACACCAATTTTTGAAGTTAATTCTGTTTTTTTTGAAGACCCTTCTCTTTGTGTAAATATTTCGCTGTGTTGTTAGGTAGAGCCGGTTCTCTTAATTCTTCAAAGAATTCCTAATGTAATTCACTATGCTACTTATGTAAGAAACTTACAAAGAGGACCTATTTCAACTGTGGCACAACAATCATAAATAAGTCTGCACATGCAGAGATGTTACGTGAGAACCGTAACAAATTTAATTAATTAAATATTATATTAAGGGTTCACCATAAACGAATTGCAAAAAACATTTAAATTACTCAAGATATTTCCATTTAAATGCGTTATTGGAATACTGGCACTGAACGGCTGGGTTTAAATACCCGTGAATCCCTTCTCGTAACATAGTATTGCCGGCCATTTAACTCCACCCGCTCTGCAGGGTTAATGAACGGTAAAAATGCCCTGGTTGAAGTTTTTTCTTTTGATTCCTTGCTACTGTTGCTGTTTATCGCCTGGGATTATTGGCTCGGTTGATTTCTTTCCTGATGTATCCATTGGCAGTGAATACCGTATGGAGGTGTTGAAGTTCCGTTTTTAATAAATCAGGAAGACAAAGTTTCTTGACTTGATCTGTCAATGATTTGATGATTCCAAATTTTTGTTTAGGGTGATGAATCGAGGTTTTATGAAGATACCTGTCAGTGTGAGTAGGTTTTCTGTAGATAGTGTGATAAATGTTGCTGTCTTCTTCTCTTTTGATCAGGATGTCTAGGAATGCTATGCTGTTATCTGTTTATTTTTCTACGGTGAATTGTATACTGGAGTTTATGTTTCTGATGTGTGTAAGAAATTCGTCTACTTTCTCTTCTCCGTGGTTCCAGATTACAAAGGTGTCGTCTACATAGCGAAGTCTATAGTCGTAAAAAACAAATGGATGAGTCGGCAGTAGCAGAACACTCTTTACTTGATGGCCACATAGGACAATACCAGAATGCAGATATATTATCTAACTGCACACACTATTTTACCCGTCTGCAACGAGAATCCATCGAAATATTCAAACATAAAAACAGTTTCAATAGAAAAGAAGAATCATCAAAAGTCAACAAAATATGGATACCGGTTCTAAAAAACGCAGAATGCAAATCTCTAGCTGTCCAGGGATGAAAAACTTTCCCAGTAAACAGCACACTGGACGGCAAAAATGCTGTTAAAAACGGACGGTCTACAAGAATATTCTACTAGACCATCAAGCAACAACCTCATTGGAACAATGGAAGTCCCTACCACAGACCAATCAGAATATAACCTACGAACACATCGCGGTGAATGGTATAAATAGGGCAGACAGTGGGCAAATTACCAGTCTCAAGACAACCCTTGAGGAGGCCAGACGCAGTCTCGAGACCACGGCCTACAGCCCGGAAATCTTCTTCAAGATCATCATAGCAACTCCGGCCGTGAAAGCCTAAGTCAATACAATAATCAAAATAGTTAATTTAAACACAGCTAAGCTATTGCAATTTATAGAAAAGAGAAAAATATCCGTTGATCTGGGGAATCGAATATCAGACCTTTAGCTTTAAGCTGATGCTCAACCAACTAATCTATTCAAATACTAATTCCTTTTCAATCAGCAACCTTCACCTTTAACCATAATTTTTACTCCCTTCTTTACTCTAGAGGATTGATTCATCATTCACAATGTAACGAGAAGCTTCTAATTCAAGAAAACATAATGATGGGATATAATACTAGCTCAAGATAATATTATAATAGAAATAAGTAAATTATTATACATAGCTAAGCTATTACAATTTATAGGCAGTTGAAAAATATCTAAAATTCAGAAGGAAGTTAACATTATGAGGTTTTACTTAATAATACGCTTGGTCTGTTCAATTGTTACCTCATATCGTTGTTTCTGTTAGACATATGTTCCAAATTATGTTTGCCTCATCTTCTGAAGTTAGAGACTGATTTTTCCCAAGTTGTCGGCCCTGGACCTCGACTCCTGCTCCCTCTTTCTGTTATCCAAAGAACGTTTGCTAATTAGGTTCCTCTCTCCGGGAATTTCAAAATGCATAATTCTGTATTTAAAATTAATGTTGGAAGTTGAGCATTATGAAGTAACTCTCATTTAACTTTTGTCGGAGAAACTTTTGAAAAATTCACTTAATAAATTTCGTGCTTTTCACGAGACCCAGGTTTCAGACATTAGTCACAACTCTGACTGATGAAATTCTTCGGCCGTCAACTTCTCCGTTACCAACATCTTCTGTGCTGCCATCTGTGGCTGAATTTATAAACTTTGAAATTAAATTTTGTTCATTGGGAATATCAAATTTCATCGATCTATATTTATTCTTCTGAATATATATCGTCTCCCAAACTGTCAATTCTAAAAGTTTATCCAATTGTTTTAAAAGTTTTGTTTCTCTTCCAATTTCATGATGTTCTAGTAAACTATGTGCAGCAATTGCCATTTTTCAATTTCACAATTTTTAATATTTCTAAGATGTTCTTCAGTACGAGTTTCCATGTTCCTTTTAGTTTTTTCTATATGCTTATATACTTTACTGCAATCATTACAACTTATTTGATAAATACCAGATTTCTTACTATCCGGGACATTTACTTTTTCATTAGTACCTAGAAGATTACCGAGACTAAATTTATTTATCGGGTTGTCTGAGTAATCATCTAAGTACTAATAACAAAGTCAATATTCCAGATAGTAAGAAATCTGGAGTTTATCAAACAAGTTTTAATGATTGCAGTAAAGTATATGTAAGAAAAACTAAAATAAATTTGGAAACCTGTACTAAAGGACAATTTAGAAATATTAAAAATTGTGAAATTCAAAACTCTGCAGTTGCTGCACATAGTTTACTAGAACATCGTAAAATTGGAAGAGAAACAAACCTTTTACAACATTTGGATAAACTTTCAGAATTGACAGTTTGGGAGAAGGTATATAGGGCATATTTAGAAAAATAAATATAGATCAATGAACTTTGATATTCCCAACAAACAAAATTTAATATCAAAGTTTATAAATTCAACCATAGATGGCAGCACAGAAGAGCTTTATGATAGAGAAGATGACGGCCGAAAAAATTTCATCAGTTGGAGTTATGACTGATGATGGACAAGATGTTGTCTGAAACCTAGATCTCGTGAAAAGCACAACATTTATGAGGTGAGTTTTTTTCAAAAAATTCTCAATAAATGTTAAATTATAATTCTTTCCTTGTTCTTCTGTATGTAGATTTTTTACCATAGGATGAGTTCGTATGTGTTTTCTAACTGTTTTAATAATTTTGTGGTTGAATCTATTTTGTGCTTTTATGACCAAACATGAGCAACTACTGCAGATTTTTCTACTTCTCCTTTTTAACATTTTTTATGTGTTCTTTGGTTCTAATGGATAAATTTTCCTTTCTTTTCCCTATGTATATCTTATCACATTCCTCACAATTATTTTATATTTTCCTGATTAATTTACTATCATCAATCTCTTCATTTATGTTTGTTTTAATTAGCCTAAGGCTATAATCATTGTTTAGTGCTAATGTGATATTAAATCTTTCAAAAATCTTTTGGAATGTATTGTGTGCACATGGGTGATATGTGAATTTCCTGTATTTCACTTCCTTTGGTTATTCTATTTGAAGAGTACTTTCATTCCTTATTTTTTTTTACTTTTTGTACTTATCAAATTTTTTGAGTACAATTTTCTTCTCAGAACCACATTATTTTGCCACTTCAATTATATGTTTTTCCTGTAAATCATAATTTTCTTTGTTGAGGAGTATATTCACCAATCTATTTGATAGACTATTGAAGACTGCCATTTTGTGTGAAATATGGTTGAATCCAGCATATTAAATGTAGTTATAATAATAATAATAATAATAATAATAATAATAATAATAAAATAATAATAATAATAATAATAATAATAATAATAATAATAATAATAATAATAATAATAATAATAATAATAATAAGTAGGTAAGTGACACTTGAAAGAACATTAAGTTTTAGGTTTATGATTTGTATTTTATCAGTTCGTTCAACGAACCCGTCCATCTTTTGCATTGTTTGTAATGGTATCGCTCGCATTTTTATTCATATATCTTGCATTCATACGGGCAACTCGGTTGGTGGAATTTCGTATTTTTGCACATTTTATGGTGACATCCATGTGTTGCCAGGCCTATGATTGCGTGCCTTTGTGGTAGGTTGCTTCCGGTCCACTCCCTGTTCAGCATGGCGTCTGAGGCGTAGAACTCTTCGTCGATCTCTTTTTCCTTCTGTTTCTTTTTTTTTCGGTGACTTTATTATATGGCTTCGTTGCTAGCAATTAATGTAATTCGAAGCAACAGCTCAGTTGGTTGAAGCGTGGAGTTAGTAATCTATACGTTGCGAGTTCGAGTCTACCTTGTTCCCTAATGTAGTTATCTATGTGTGAATATTTTCTATGAATACAACATTTTATTTTACTTTTTCCTCATTTCTATGTTTTTTTAAAATGTGAAAACAGTTAGAAAGCACAAACAAACTCACCATACGGGAAAAGCTCTACATACAGGAGAACAAGAAGAGAGTTATTAATTTTGAAATTCCTGGGGAGAAGACCTAATTGGCAAGTTCTTTGGATCACAAAAAGAGGGAGCAGAAGTTGAGATCCAGGGCTGTTAACTTGGAAAAAAATCAATCTGTAACTACTGAAGAAGTGGCAAACATGACTTGAAACATAGTTTAACAGAAACATAGATTCATTCACAGTGTCTACTCAAGGACAGGTCTTTCACTGTAAACTCAGTATTTACCACTCTTTCCTTAACTCAGCTTTCCTTTTTGTATCTGCATACACACCATTAATTTTAATATTGTCTATCATCTGATGTCTTTTTCTGTCTCTTTCTTTTCGTTGACCATTCCTTGTAGGACATCCTTCAGCAGGCAGTTTCTTCTTAGCCAGTGGCTAATCCAATTTTTTCCCTCTTCTTTATGTGTTCCAGCATTGTTCTTCTTTCACCCACTCTGTCTAGCCCACATCTTTATTTCTTACTTTGTCTGTCCATTTTATACCTTCCATTCTTCTCCATATCCACTTCTCAAAAGCTTCCAGTCGCTTTTCCTTATTCCGTCGTAATGTTCAAGTCTATGCACCATACAATGCTACACTCCGCACAAAGCACTTCACTAGCCTATTCCGTAATTCTTTTGCCAAAGGTCCACAGAAAATGCTTCCCTTCTTGTTGAAAGTTTCTTTTGCCATTGCTATCCTCTGCTTTATTTCTTGGCCGAAGTTCATGTTACTACTGATAGTACAACCCAAGTATTTGTAGCTCTCCACTTGCTCAATGGCCACATCTCTAATCCTCATGTTTATTTTCCTTGGTTTCTTTCCTATAATCATGACCTTCGTCTTATTTATATTTGTCTTCATCCCATAATCCTCGCACTTATCATTTAGCTCCATCAGCGTATTCCTCAGTGTCATTGCATCTTCTACTAGCAAAGCCATATCATCAGCAAATCTTATGCACTTTATTCTTCTTCCTCCCATGTTTACGCCTCCCGTATTGCTGAAGCAGTTCTTCATTGCGTCTTCTAGGTAGATGTTGAAAAGAGTAGGTGATAGAGAAGATCCTTGCCTTACCCCCTTCCAATTTCTCTTCCCTCTGACATTTCTTCTCCTATCTTCACTTTTATTCGCTGTTTCATATAAAGACTACTTATGAACCTCCTCTCCTTCCAGTTCACGCCAATTTTTTCAAGATCTTCAGGAGTTTATTCCAATTTACTCTGTCAAAGGCCTTTTCCAGGTCAACAAATACTGCATAAACGTCTATATCTTTTTCTATATAACTTTCTCCTATTGTTCGTATCAATCCAATTGCATCTCTTATACGCTTTCCCTTCCCGAAGCCAAACTGTCTTCTTCCAATTCATTTTCCATCGTAGAACGTAAACGTCGATTCAGTATTCGGAGGAGAATCTTGGCAGAGTGTGATGTCAAGGTGATAGTCTTGAACTTCTTACATTTCTTTACATTGTTTTTCTTCGGTATTGGTATTAATACTGTCTCAGTCAATTCTTCGGGCCATTCACCTTCTTTATATATCTTGTTGCATAAACGCAGAATTTCCTTATTTCCTTTACCCAAACATTTAACCAATTCAATGGGGATTCCATATATCCCTGTTGCTTTCCATTTTTCATTTCCTTAATTGATAGTTCAACATCTTCCTTCAGATTTGAAAATCCTTCTTCATCTTCTGATACGTCCTCTTCATTTTCTATATTCAAGTTAGCCGGACGATTTCTTATCTCATATAGCTGTTCTATATTTTTTTCCCATGTATTCATAATTCCCTCTTTGTCTGATATTTCTTCATTATTTTCGTCCTCAATCAGCCACATAGTTTTCTGCTCTTCTTTTCATAGTCCAAGCATTTAACTTCCTGGTACATTAAATCATATTTTCCTTTCCTCGCCAGATTATCTAGTTCTTCACATTTCTACTTTATCCATTCTTCCCTTGCCTTGTCAGTTTCTCTTCTAAGTACGTTGTTTAGTTTCCTGTAGTTTATTTTGGCACTGATAACACTTTTTGTTTCACACGTGGTCCTAATACTACTCCGACACCATGATTTCCTTTAGAATCACCACTGGAATAAAACATTCTAAATTCATCACTCAATAATTCACCACTTTGTTACCACCTCACTTCTGATATTCCCATAACATACACTTTGTTTCTTCTCATTTCTTCCTTCAAATTTTCCAGTTTTCCGGCTTGCAGAAGAGTTCTCTCATTTCAGGTTCCAATCCTTAGTCTTCTTTTCTTCTGTTGTTTTGACTGCATGATGTTTCCTTCCACAGTATCCCCTCCCGGATATCCGAATGAGGTGATAATTTACGTCCGGAGTATTTTACCGTGGAAAGATTCATCATGCCATGTTTTCAGCTTTACTAGGGATATATAGGTGTGATAGCTTCCCATTTCTTTCCACACCCCACTCTCTCTTTTGCATCTTAAAATCTTAAAAGATGTTAAGAAGGCCCCGACGGGCCCCAACTTGGAGGTGAGGAGAGTGGATTTGGCAAAGTTATACCCTCCGAACTTCACCGAAATTCACCCAAGCAAATCAAATTCACCCCAGAGGTCAAATATCAGTTCCATCAGGGTTTCTGACCAGATCAAAGATCCGGAAATCCCAATTAGCCTCAGCGCCCCGAAACAACGATATGAGGTAAAAATTAAAGAGACCAAACTTATTATTAGAAAAAAAGATATCTGTAGGCCTGGGAATTGAACCTAGAGTTTCAGCTTTAAAAAAACATAACTAGTTAAAGAGGAAGGTTTCTGCTTGAATGGGAGTAAACATCTGTATAACTCATTTGGTAGAACATCATAAAGCTGAGGAGAGGTTTGGGATTCGAATCCTGATTCAGGTAGATGAATTTCTCTTTACTTATATAATGTTTAATTTGGATACACTAATTTTGTAAACAAACGATTTACACTCTTGTTGCATGTATAATTAAAAGTTCGACATATTGAATACTAGCTGTTATCTATATAGGCATACTTTTTGTAACATTAAAAATATAAGGAATATATGATTACACCTGGGATCAAACATGGAAAGTTCCTGACGGCTGATTTTCTCTAACACTGTCACTGTATGGAAAGAACATAATGACAATAGCTGCTAATGTGCTAACATCTTGCAATCACTTTAAAGTTGCTGAAGGAAAGAAAATTACCTTCTGAACACTGTGAAGAAACTTTGTGTTTTCAACTACAGAAGTCTAAAAGAATCTTAAAATCTAAATCAACATCAACAATTATAAAACAGACACTAATTAAATGAGCATGGAATACTTATATTAACAGTTAAAATTAAAACAAACAACAATGAACAAAAGTAACGAAACCTTAACTAAAAATATTTGCATGTTTTGGAGAACTTGCAAAATTTAACCATGAAATTGGTAATGTATCGTATAAGATATATTGCTTTAATTTATAGAATATTTGTAAAAAACACTAAAAAACAAAAAAATGAGTAGAACATGTAAACTTAGTAGGAGTAGAAAATTATTAAATTTGTGCTGGCTTAGATGGTAGCATACGTCTCTTAACACTTTATCAGGCCTAGATTTGATATCCAGCAAGATTAAAAATTTTAATAATGTTCTTAAAAGCACAGGACCTCGGTTTCAGGAAACATCTTTCCTATCTTCAGCCATCTTTACGACTGTTGAATTTTCGTCTTCACCATCTCCAAAGCTGTAATCTGCTGTTGTTTTTATGAAGTTTCAGGTCAAATCTTGCTTGCCAGGAATTTCAAAATTCATGGATCTAAACTTGTTCTTCTAAATGTTTATCTTTTCCAAGAGTTTCTCCTAATGTGCCAAATGTTTAGTTTTTTTTTCTTTTTTTCAATTTTATGATTCTCTAGCAAACTATGAGCTGCAATAGCTGATTTCTCAATTTCACCATTTTTAACATTTCTAAAGTGTTCTTTTGTGCGATTGTGCGAGTGTCTAAATTCCTTTTTTTCCTATGTGTATTTTATTGCAGCTTTACAACTAATTTTATAAATTCCAGACTTTTTACTATCTGGGGTATAACTATCTTATTAGTTATTAGTAGATTACCCAGGCTAAATTTACTTATTGGCACTAAAGTGATATTGAATTTCTTTATTATTTTAAAATTTGTTGTGTGTTTCAGGATGGTAAGTGATTTCCTTGAATTGTTTTCCTTTCTTGGAATCAGATTGTAGCAGGGTTAATTCATTTAATCGTTTTAGTTGTTTGAATTTCTTTAATTAATTATTCCGTTATTATCCGTTTATCAAAGCCATTTATACTAGCTGAGTTTAAACTATGATTGTACTATTCTTAAAAAATCTTCATTTAGTGGAATATTTATTAATCTCTATATATTTAAGTGTTGAGAATTACATGTTTATGTGCAATAAGATTGAAACCTGAAGATTTTATGGGATTATCTGTAAAAGTACATTTCCTGTCAATATTGAATTTGATTCTATGTTGTAGTTATTCATTTCTGATTATTACAGGTCCAAAAACAGAATATTGACAATATACTCAGAAATCTATTCATGCGATAATAATTGTTGAAATTCGTAAGCTACCTGACGAGGTAACTTAAGATAGAAAATTATCGTGAGAATCCCGAAGGGAACCGATGGTAACCGATGTAGTTTGAAACCTTGCCGCTTTATCCAAGATGTCGGACCTTGAAGACATCGATCATGTTTTCGGTATACGCGGAGAAGAGGAATTTATTAGAGTCTACCAAAGAATTCAACTGGAAGAACAGGAGAATCGGCGTAATATTGCGCGACGCAGACGTAGTTGTATACGGTATTATTTTCGGGACGCAAGCGTAAATGCGTGCCTCTATAGCAGATGAAAATAACGGAAGTGGTTTTATCGCTGAGAATTCTGGGTAATTTCTTGCCAATATTACGAAAACGACGACTTTCATGCATGACCAGTTTGTGGGTAGCTAATTCGATCTTTGCACTTACTCACGGAGAGTCAGCTCACCAGTGATTGGAAGTAATTTGAGTAGAAACTAATGTATTTGCATACGACCCTTAGTAATTTAAATGCATCTGGATGATTCTGATCTCCACTCTCTTTCTCAATATAATTTGATTTTAAATTTATATATGATTTGCACATTGTTGTGCAATATATATATATATATATATATATGTTATATAAGAGGCGTTTACATGCATAGAAAGGTCTAGAATGCATTTATCGAACATCTCTGAAATAACTGCAAGTCATTCATTCACTTGCTTATTCATTTGGAGAAGGTTTGCAATACATATTCCGCTATATTAATGTGAAGCACTAATTAATTATGATTTTTTCTATTTGACACTACTCATTTTTGGAGGCAGTCAGGTAATCTCAGCGCTGCCATCTTAATTGACGCTACTTAGCCAGAATGATCTAGAACATTGCCTCGAGGACTTATATTGACGATGTATTCCTTTGTGTATTCAGACAAATGTTTAATCTCGTAGTGGCCAGACACGCTGATCCTTTGTTCTCCGCGATGGAGACATCGTGCAATTTTGATTTAAATAACTTAGAAATTAAACTCAGTTCAAATGCAATATTTTTAAACTGAATAGCCTGATTAATTTAATTTAATTACAGAAAATGTGATTATGTCAAGACTTTCCATGTGACGTGTTTGTTTTCTATTAAATAATAAATCTATTATATTTCATTAACCTATGTTTTCAATTACAGTCCATTACGCTCTTGTGGCTTTTATGAATCACTGAACTGAGGTTCGCCACACCTCCAGCATCTTAAAAAAACAGAAAAAATCATCTACATATTTATACCTACAGTTAAAAATGCGAGGGTAGGCTCAAACCATAAACAAATACTATAAACAAATTGGCCTAATCAGTCTGGCATTAGGATCCAATGAGATATTATTCAGTTCTTCCACTAATTTTAAAGAGATTGAAATGATTATACGCTCTACAATCTGATTCAAAGAAAAAAATATAAGTCAAACAATTCAAGACAATTATTTTACCATACTGAAAAAATACAATAAATTAAAAAAAGTGTTCAGGAAATTCAATATCACATTAGCACCCCATCCATCCATCCATAGTAATTCTGCCCGAAGGCAGGTTCTTCACTGCTTGCAGCTTTACTGGAGAATTGTAGGTGTGCTAGCTTCCCGTTGCTTTCCACACCGGTGAAGGATGTTGATGATGATGGAGTTGATGATAATGATAAGGATGATTATGGCCTTATGATTTCGGGGACCGTTTGGGCCTTAAAGCTTTCCTGACATTTGTCTTACAGGTGAGGAAAAACCCCGATAAAAATCTCACCCAGAAAAACTGCCCCCACCGGGGATCGAACCCGAGTCCGCTGCGTGATAAAGCAGCACGCTACCTCGAGAACACATTAGCATTAATAAATAAATTTAGACTGGTTAATCTACCAATAACTAATAAGAAAGTTAATACCCCAGATAGTAAAACATCTGGAATTTATCAAATTAGTTGTAAAGACTGCAATAAAGTATACGTAGGAAAACAAAAAAGGAAATTAGATACTAGCACAAGAAAAAAAAATTAGAAATATTGAAATAGTAACATTGAGAAATCAGTAATTGCAGCTCATTGTTTGCTAAAGAATCATACAATCGAAAAAGACATTTTTGGAGAAATATTTGAATTTGACAGTTTGGGAAAATAACATTCAGAAGAACAAATTTAGATCCATAAATTTTGAAATTTCCTGCGAGCAAGATTTTATCTCAAAGCTCATCATATAAACACCAGTTAATAGCTTTGAAGATGAATATTCAACATTCGTAAAAATGGCTGAAGGTAGATAAGATATTTCCTGAAACCGTGCTCCAGTATTTTGAAGAACACAAGGTCATGAAGTGAAATGTAAATGACTCATTAATTACTTATTAACTTGAAAGCTTCATAATGTTTTATCCCATAATGAATTTATGAAATAAATTGAAAATTTAAATTGTTAAATTGAATTAGATTATTTTAATTGCAATATTTTCAATTTCGGACCAGAAGGGGTTTTGGTGTATAAGTTTTAAATGCTAGATTGTGTATCAAATTTGAATTTAATTTCAAATCCATCCACAGTACATGTGTTCAGAAAGGATTTGGTACTGTTGATAACGATTAATTCATTGGAAGGGGAGTTTAGCATGGCCACACCATTGGTACTTTTGATCAAATGCATGAACCAGGTTTTACCTCCCCCTTGTCTTCATCATCCCTAAGCACACATTACACTATACAAAATGTTAACATTAATATTTTTATGAAGGTTTTATTTAGTAATCATTAAAAAATCGGAATTTAACAAGTTACTTTATAGTTTATTGATTCTTGAGAACATGTTTCAGAAGAGTTACCTTCTATCTGATATGAGGCGAAGATAGAATTCCTTGAAACACGTTCTCAAAAATCAGCCAACGATAATGTGAGGTGTTAATTTTTTACTTTTCAGTGATTATTACATGAACATACAACATTCCTATAACATCTGTGTACACAATTAAACGAATACATTATCCATGTTAAGTGATCTACCGAAGTGGTGTATAAATTTAAAATATACCTCATTAATCCCACCTCTTCACCCAGCTAGGACACAAAGAATGTAAATTGCAGTGGGTGTCATTATAAACATACACATACATACACACATTAATAACTAAGATTTAAACATGATTTAGCTTTTACTGCTATACAAATAATTTACATAGGAAATTAGTGTTTTGCCAATTCAAGGATTAAAAATATTTTGCTGGATTGTTCGAGTTTGTGAGTAAGAGGGTAAGGGGAAAGGTCAAGCTGTGATTGGCTGCTGTCAAGGTTAAATACCTTACTATGGCAATGAAGACCCTAATTCTGAAATGCTGTACTGTCCAAAGATCTGCTATTTGTACTGCACATTGTTGTGTTATGATATTAATATGATTAATGATAAATACTGAGGGTAGAGATTTTTATGGAAAATTATGATTGGAGAAATCTCTGAAAAACCTCAAGAAATTCAACCTTATAAGACCGGAGCAGTGGTGTATCAAATGGTTCTCCCATTATGTAATAATATTGATTCATGTAATAAAAAAGTTAATATATTTCACCTTTCTTCCCAAAATGTTTTTTTACTCCCCATAAGATCTTTTTTAACTTCTTGAACAAATACTATATGAAATTGTTCTATTATTTTCATAACCCCATTCTTTTGAAGTTACTGCATCTATACATAAATACCAAAATAAATGTTTTAGTTTTGTTTTTGTTGAAGATTGTATTGTTTCCACTTGGCTATGGAAGAAATTAAAGGGTTTATATATTACTTGTTTGTGAGACGAATATCTGTGATGTTGGAAATGAAATTGTGCTGGAAAATATTAACTTACCTAGGCCAAATCTGTAGCCATCAGCAAATCTGGAACTGGCATTGTGAAAAACACAGGCACTGTCTACCTGAGTCTGGAAGTACTTCGCCTTTTGTTCTGTATGAAATAAAAATAGTAAGTTTTATTATGAAATTACATTTATATAACATTTATAAGCAAGTTTTAACTCACATTTCTTAAGATAAGATCTTTATTAGCCATAAAAAAATTATAATTTTCATGATATCATCAATACAATTATGTAATATTAATTTTAATACCAAATAATGTAGAAACTTTATATTGACATAGAGGAGTCATAGTTAGGATGGATGTACACAAAATTTCTACGAATTTCCGATAGATGATGCAGTAAATATCTAATTAGTCCTCAACAAACAAGCACAAGAATAAAGCACTACCAGTAGATGAATGGTAGCTTTTGTACTGTTTGTATTGAGAATGAAAGAAGGTTATTTAGGCAGATAGGTAACATTTTGTTGAAATAAGTACTTTTAATTGTATGGGTATTTTATCAAGGAGTGCAATGACATATTGTGCAGAAACATGGGAATTAAAATCTAGAACAATAAGTAAATTAAATTCTTTAGTAATGGATTTTGGAGGCGTTTAGCTGGAATTTCTAGGAGAGATTAAATTAGAAGCAGTGTAATTAAACGAAAGATTCCATTAAAAACACACAATTAAATGGTATGGTCGTGTAAGAAGAATACAGCTTTCCTAAGTGAATACTACAATGAGTGCTAATGGTAGAAGAAGAAGAGGACGGCCAAAAATAATGTGGATTGATGATGTTTTGAGAAGCTTGAAGGGAAAAGGATTGTATAATGGAGATTGGAATGACAGAGAGATGTGGAGGAGAATGACAGTAGATTGATTGGGGACAGAAAAATATTGTGAAACCTGCTAAATAAAATTTTATTCTCCAAGTTCAAGTCATGTACTTAAAACTCAAAAATGAGTCCTTAGTTTGCTTTTTGTGCATTTTGAGAGAGTTAACGTAGGTTGTAGTTTCTGAAATATGGTGATAATTTGATCAATATACATACCAGGCTAAATGATCAGAGTAAGATGGTTGATTTACTGTTTTGCCTGTTTACTAATAAATGCCTATTTTTGGCATTCAGTTTTAAGTTTGAATCTAAACAACTGAAATAGATCTAGAATGAAATATGTAAGCTATTATAATTAAATGAACTAAGTTTAGTGTAAATAAAACAAGCTGTCATTTCCTTATTTTTCAGATGGTATACAATTACAAAAATCAAATAGAGCAAATTTTCTCAGAAACAATCCACAATGCACTGACTGTAATTACAAATGGGGAAAGTAGTGTGTATCTAAAACATACAACATGGCATATACTACACTCCGTAGGCATTATAACATCTGGGAGAGTAGTGTTAGTTCTTGGCAAAGAGTGGTCAGTCTTTAATGATAATGTGGTAAGAGTATTTAAAAAATGGACGACTTTTCTTTGGTATAACAAAGACTGATTTTATGGCATTAGTATTTGATTACATGAAAGAAATCAAATTAAACATCCTTTCACAAATGGATGTGTTTATTATGACATTAAGTTGTCTGGAGTTCACTTTTATCACTTGGGCTCTAGGATTTAAATTACTTCAAGTAGACAGGTTTTTTGATTTGTTGTGGAAATGCTTGAAAAAGCTCAACATTAGAGCTAGTAGCCTCTTATAATATAGCCAAGACTAGTTTACACATGACAACTGACAAGTCTACAAAAAGTCTGTCAATCAGAGGAAAGAAACAAGTCAGGATAATTTACAATGCTTAGAGAGGACAATTGTTAACTATAATAGAATTTTGCAATGCTTCTGGACCATTCGTACCTCCATTTTTCTTATATACTACAAAAAGGATGCAAATACATCTTGTTGATGAATGTCCACTAGGTTCTGAGGAAACTTGTACAGATAATGAATGAATTAATGTCCAGTGTTTTTAATCTGATTGCAATTCTTTATCCAGAAAGTACAACTAATACAAAAGAGGAAGGTCCTATTGTTGATGGACACTCATATGGCACTCAAATATTATCAGATAGTTAAATATGCAACTGAGAACCACATAGCATTCCTTTCTTTAGCTCTACCACCCCCCAGGAGAAATGCAGTCACCTGACAAGAATGTTTATGGTTCACTGAATTTTTTCGAAGAAGGAATAAACATGTTCCAAAAAATCCTAGCCAAATTGTCAATTAGTACAACAGTTAAAATTGTGGCACCAGCATTCTTGAAAATAACATCTGCTAATAATGCACTGAAAGTTATGCTTCCTGTAGACTATGACCATACAACAGGAATATCTTCTCTGTCTATGATTTTGCCCCGGTTTCAGTAGGAGACTAACCAATTCCTGACATTAAAATTATTCTTTCTTTCTCTTGAAATTCAGAATTGTTTCAGAAACAATTGGCAAAGACAATAAAGAAATAGAAGAAAAAATATATCTTGTCCTTGGAGAACTAGGAGTTCAACAATAGTAGATATCTGAAACATCACAGATTCATAGAACATAGTCAATAAATGGGAAGAAATAACACTTTTGACTTAAGACCTCTGAAAACATGAAAATTCCAATACTGAAAAAAAGAGAGAGAATGTGCTTGGGATCTGAATTCATAAAAAAGTTTGACAATTAAAACAGCAGAAATTTAAACTAGGCCAAAAAATGATTCAAAGTAAACCAAAGAAACAAAAAAATCACTGGTAAAGGAAAACAGAAGATGAAAGTATTTCAAAGTTATTTAGAATAACTTATATACTTTATATACTTTTAATAATCAAGTTTGAACACCATTGAGGTTAAAATTATTTCAATTTTAAAATTTGTACCTTATAAATGGTCGTTCTCACTATAATTGATTTATTATAATTGAGAACGACTATTTTATAAGGTACAAATTTTAAAATTGAAATTATTTCGAATAATTGGTCATTCACTATGTGCAGTGACAATATCCATTTTACCCGGATATAATGGGCAAAGTGAATAATTATGGTAGTTACATTACATTTTTTGAAGCAACTTATAAATTTGAAGTTTCATATTTCTTTATGGCTCTCTTACACTGATTGTATGACTTTATGATAACTATATATTTAATGAGGCTATAAGAGATACTATTAACTTATCAGCATCAGAAAGCATTGGTTAATGAAAAAAAAGAGGCAAAACAAGAAATGGTTTGATGAGATATTTGCCGACATTGTAAAGAATATAAAGCTAGCAAAAATTAAATGTTTGCTCGAGCCGAATGAGGTAAATTTAGAGCAATTGAGTAGTATTAGCCGGGAAAACACCAGGTTACTAAGGAGTAAGAAAAGGGAATACTCCGTATTTGAGAGAGAAAATGAATGATCTTGAAATGAATGCACGAAATAAGAACATTATAGAATTATATCAGGGAATTAAGATAGAGAAGAAAGGGTTTCAGGCTAGAAAAAACATAATTAGGAATGAAAATTGGGATATGATTGCAGATTCCAGGAGTATATTAAACAGATGGAAAAGTTACTTTAATCAGCTATTAAATGTACACTTCCCCAAAAAAAGAATGGGTCGATGGAATATTTGAAGTCCCAGATAAGCATGCGCGTACAGGTCGAACCATGATAGATACCATTACGTATCAAGACTTACCTAATTCTGTTCTCTTGTGGGTTGATACTGTCGCCGAAGGCACAGGGTTTTCCTTTAACGTATTTGGACTTAAATAAATACATCAATGTTATGTAAAATTTTTCTTTTCACTTTATTTTCTTCTCACAATTATCACTAAATCTTCAATCACAATTTTATCTTACAACTATTCTTCTTTTAAGTTTATCAGATAATCACTTATCACCCAATTACAGACGCAGTACTTCCTCACAGTTTCACTTACAATTTAACCTCTCGCTATCCGGCACAAGACTGGGGGTCGTTCCGTTCTCATCACTTATTTATAGGCGAGTAGAGAGAAATTTCCAAGTTCATAAACGAGATGTTTCGTCATGGAACACTTTCGTCTTCCCAAATTTCTCGAATGGTGGAATTTATGCTCGTAGAACTCTCTGGCTAGTTAGCCGAGAAATATCTGTGGACCCTCGTCTCGCGATTGGCTATTCACCAATCCAATCCACCAATGCAAGGTTTCTCTCCCCGGCGCGCGAGTTAAACGACGCTACTACAATTCGTCAGAATGCCCCCTCCTTAGAGCTGATCGTCTCGATCAGTTCCCTTGTATTCAGCGAGTCGATATAGAAGTACTATAAAAAGTTTTCCTCTGGGCTGGCTCTGAATCCGGTAAACCACATCGTTGATTCTCTTCACCGCCTTGTATTGTACATACCAGGAGCGATGTACCTTCGGCGATTTCCCCCTCGTTCATGTAGGTCGGTACAGCCATACCAAGTCGCCTTCGTTGAATCCAGTGGAGTTGGCCACACGGTCATAACGCACGTTCATCCTGTCACTAGCTAGTTTGAGGTGTTCTCTAGCATGCTGATGAATTTCTCTCAGTCTGTCGGTCAGCTTCCACACGTAGTCGGTTGCCGGCTGGTCAGAATCAGGCGAGGAACCAAGCTGAAGGTCACAAGGTAGCCGCAGCTCCCTCCCGAAGACCATCCTGGCAGGTGTCATTCCAGTGGTGTCGTGGGTAGATCATCGGTAGGCCAGAAGGAACAGTGGAACCCTGGTGTCCCAATCTCTCTGATGGCTTGACACCATCTTGCGTAGATGTTTCTCCACCGTCTTCACATAGCGTTCTACCATCCCATCAGATTGTGCATGAAGGGGGGTAGTCCTAGTCTTATGTACCCCCAGGCGTTGCAGCAGCTCCTTCATCAACTGGGACTCGAAGTTGTGTCCTTGGCCTCTGGTCCATTGGTACCCCATAGCGACATATAAAATTGTTTACTAGTTCGTCGGCTACGGTACAGGATTCTTGATTGGGCATGGCGTAAATCTCTGGCCACTTAGTAAAGTAGTCCATGGGCAGCATCAGGTACCGGTTCCCAGCGTCTGTCTCTGGGAAGGGGCCAGCCACGTCGATGGCGATCCTCTCAAATGGTGCTCCAACGTTGTATTGCTGCATGGTGCCCCTGCTGCGTGTTCGAGGACCTCACCTGGCTGCACCACAGATGTCACACTGTTGGCACCATCTCTCGACGTCACTCCGTTGGTGCAGCCAGTAGAAGCGGCGACGAACCTTGTCTAGGATTTTGTTAACCCCTAGATGTCCTCCAGACACTCCACCATGGGTTTCCTCTAGCACCTCCCGAATCTTGTTTCTGAGCAGAACCAGCTGTTCGGTGGCTGTCTTTCCATCGGCGGACCCCATATTCTTTTTAGGACCCCGTTCTTCGCACTTATAGTCTTCCATTGAGCCCGGTAGCTCTTCTACGTGGTGCTGCGGTCTGCTATCTCTGCCCAGGCAGATCGTTGCCCAGATTCTTTCTCACGTAGAACCTGCTCGATGTCTTCTAGCTGTTCCCTCCTCAAGGCATCTTAATCCCAACCAGTGGTAGGCAGGTTGGTTATAACGCTCACCATTCCAGTGCCTTCATGTTGCTCAGTTCTGGTACAATGGTTGCAGTTTTCCGGGCAGAGTCGACGAGGTAAGACGACTGTGTTAGAGTGTTTCTTGCCCTGGCGATTCTCCTATGTAAAGTTGTATTCTTGGATTTGTTGGGTCCATCTAGTAGTCTGTACTTCCAGGTTGCGGAAATTTAGCAACCAGGTGAGCGCAGAATGGTCAGTTCTGAGGTGGAATGCCTGCCCATATGGGTACTTGTGGAAATGTTTAAGGGCGCTCAATATGGAGAGTAGCTCCCGGCGGGTGACACGGTAGTTCCTCTCAGCCTTGGACAGGGTTCGACTGAAGTAGGCGATGATCTTCTCGTGTCCACCTTGGACATGGGACAGTACAGCCCACGTTGCTGGCGTCGGTGTCGATGATAAACTTTCCACCCGACATAGGATATCCAAGAACAGGGGCAGTGCAAAGGGCTTCTTTCAGATTCTGGAACGCCATATCGGTTTTTTCAGTCCACTCGAACGCCCGTTTTTCTTCGGTCAGTTGGGTCAGGGGCTTGGCGATATTGGAGTACCCCTTGACGAATCTTCTATAGTAGGCACACATTCCGAGGAAACGACGAAGCATTTGTCCCTTGGTTTGGGCCATTCTTTTACAGCCTTCAGCTTCTCAGGATCCATAGCTACTACGTCGGTCCGCACAATGTATCCCAGGTAGGAAACTTCCCGTTGAAATAGCTGGCATTTCTTGGGATTTAACTTAAGCCGCCCTTGCCGTAATCTCTCAAAAACTCTTCGTAGATTGGTAGTTGTTCCTTGAAGCTTCTTCCTATTACGATGATGTCGTCCACGTACAGCAAGCAGGCGTCAAAGGTGAGGCCTTTCATGACTGCCTCCATGAGACGTTGGAATGTAGCAGGGGCATTACACAATCCAAAGGGCATAACTGTGAACTGCCAAAGCCCTTGCCCGGTGGAGAATGCTGTTTTCACTTTATCTTCTGGATGAAGTGCCACCTGCCAGTGGCCCGAATTACGATCCAGGGTGGAAAACCATTGATATCCCGCCAAGGTATCCAGGGTGTCGCCGATGTTTGGCAGAGGGAAGCAGTCCTTGTTGACGTCGTTCAGCCTCCTGTAGTCGACGCAGAAGCGCATCTCTCCGTTCTTCTTCTTCACTAACACCACAGGAGAAGACTAAAGGCTATCAGATTCTTCAATGATACTACGAGCCCTCATATCCTCCAGTTGTTTATTTATCTCCGGCTGCTTTGCTAGCGGGGCCCGTCTCCGGTCGTCTCCGGTGTCGATATGATGCATCACAATATATTTTCTGCCATGGTCGTCTTCGGTGAGGCTGAATATGTCTTGGAACTCGACCACCAGGTTGCCAACCTCGTTCGCCTGTCCTAAGTTGAAGTTACTGGCGGCCTTTTGTAGCATCTGTCGAAGTGTTGTATCTTCCTCCCGCCTTCTCCCTCCTGGCGTCTCCTCGTCCATGGCCATTACGGCGTTAACAGGCTCACAGGTACCCAGGTCCGTCCCACTAGGTATCACCTGGTCTTGGGTTGTCACGTTCAGGATTCTCACAGGAACGACTTCACAGGCTGGTAACAAGGCTCTAGCCACAAACAGTCCACTCTTTTTTATTACATTAGATAGTCAGGAATTCTGAAAAAGCTCTCATTAATATTTAAAACAAATTGTGCTACCTAGGATCGAACGCGAGGCTAACGTATTGGGCCAAACCTCAACTGTATGTGCTATGGGGACACGATGGCAGGATTGACAGCCATTGCTCTCTCTGTCTCATAGATGCATCGTGTTTTACGAAACAGAGGGAGACAATGTTCTCTTGTGAATCGCGCTATGAATCATAGACATGTGCATGAGTAAGAGCCGACCCATTATTTTTTTGGGAAGTGTACATACAGTTAATGTGCAAAAATGGGATTAGAATTTACAGAAAGAAGATATCTACATCACTTACTTTTTTGTCGACGACCAGATAATTATAACCCAAGGTGGAGAAGATGCAAATTATATGTGTAATCAGTTGTCAACAATATATCAGAATTGGGTTTTTGAAAATCAACAAAAACAAAACAGAGTGTTTAACAAATGACCCAGATGAATTATATATTGATAGGATAAAGATAAAGAAGAGCGATAGTTTTTGTTATTTGGGATCAATTATAGAGAAAGATGGAACATCAAATAAAGAAATAGCAAAGAGGATTAGTATTGGAAGAAAACTCATATGAATGTAAACTCTATACTATGGAGTAAACATATCATTAACAGAACAAAACAACTAATTAATAAGTCCATACTACAAAGTATAATGTTATATGGATCGGAAGTTTGGACAATGACACAACAACATGTCAACAGAATAACTGCAGTTAAAATCAATTTTTGGAAAAGAGCTGCCAGAAAATCTCGACTGGAAAAAATTTGAAATACAGAAATTAGAAAATGGATGAGTGCAGAAAGAAGTATAATGGATGAGAATAAACACAGAAGGCTAAAATGTATGGACACATACAGGATGGAAGACTATCAAAGGCTGTTTATGCATGGAAAATTTAAAGAAAGAGCAGAAAAGGAAGATTAATAACAACATGGAAGAATAACATTCAAAATGCAATGAAGAAATTTGGTGTAACAGATGAAGACAAAGAGGACGAGAACGATGGAGAACTTTAAATAAGGGAAATTGGTGAATGTTTATTACAGACTGATAGTCTATAAGTCCATAGTCATTTATATATTTTTGTTTAAAAATTCATGTTAATTACTAAGATTGGTTGGAGTAAACCGTCAATGATGAGAAAAATTCTCAAAATGAATGAATGAAAGGTGTCCTTTCAATCTTGGTTTCAAGTTCCTTATTTTTCCTATGTATCTTTTTCACAATCTTTACAATCAATTTGATAAATCCCTGATTTGTTGCCTTCATTAATCTTTTCATTTTAGTTAGTTTACATTAATTGCAGTTTGTTTTCTGAACCTGTAGCGGCTACTTATTGTGACTACCTGAATTCTTCAGTCCGATACTGGTTGAAATTACATGAGAAAATCACTTCCCCTACAAGAACTTGAAACAATGCAAGTCCTGTTGCTCTGCAACAAGTTATGATATCTTAAACCGCTGGCATGGAACTGTTTCTTTACTAGTCTCTCCAGAATATACTAGATTTCCAGATGCACTGTGATGCAATAACATAACTTACCATTCTGTGTGACGATGACTTCTGTGTGTCCACTGCCATACAAGTGAATATGATCAATAGCTTCTTGTAAACTTTTGACTACTTCTAATGTGCACTCCAGAGCACTATATTCTCTTTTCATTGATTTAGCTGGAGGTGGTCCAAATGTCAGCTGTTTTGCTAGATTTGGACCAGAGTAAATTGTTACCTGTTGCAAAACAAAACAAAAAAAGCTTAATAATTAGATATTTGTTAGGAAATAATACTATGAGGTTTTATATAATGATCAGTAAATAAATCAGATTTTTCACCTCACTTCACACTTTCGATCCTCTCTAGAACTAGTATTGAAGAATTTTCTTCATCCTCTTCTGACCGTTCATTTGACACTGGTATACCTCTATTTCTCCTTCCTCAGTTGGTATACAGATGAATTTTCAAATATATTTTTTCCCCTAGGAGTTTCAAAATTCATTATTTTATCAATCCATTTTTGATTTGGAAGTTTATCATCTATCAACAGAGGGAGGAAATTCAATAAATATCAACTGTCAAATTAACAGTAAGATGTCAGTTAAAATGAGGAGAGTTTCTCAAAACTAGTCCTGGAGAGGAAATAAAATATAAAGTGAAGTATAATATCTGATTTATTTACTAATTTTTTATGCAACTAAAGATAAATATTTCTGCCTAAACTGGAATCTCGACCCAAGATTACAGGTTTATGCGCTCGTGCACTAATGGAGATACTGGGCTCAAATCCTGGTTTAGGCAGGTACATAAATTTTACTATTATGTTTAAGCTTAATAACACAAGTCTGCATTTTAAAACTTTTTCTCAGATGATTTATTTAAAATAGGTGTTTTTAAATCAACTTTTTATACTGATACCAGAAATGATTTCCATTTTTGTATATCACGTCAAGTTTTTGCACAAAATACTAATTTATATTTTCACGTTTTAGCTACTACAAGCACAAATATCCAAACTTCATTAATTATCAATGCAAATTAGAGTTAGTTATTTTCCTAAATTTTGATAAAATATGTGCCAGCAGTCGCGGTTATACCTGGAATGTAAGTAAATATTTTTAGTTAATAGTTAATTGTTGAGTTAAGGAGTTAAGATGAGGGTTTTTAGGTGAAATTTTAATCTACCTTATATTATTTTTGATGAAATTATGTCACACAAGATTAATTTTTGTTAAAAATACATGATAAAATATTGTAAAAACTGTCCAAATAATTTACTGACTACCTTGTAACAAAACAGAAAGTAAATGGTGTTCCATTAATTTTTAAACCTTCCCATCTCAGACTTCCTTGAAGTTCTTCCATTTTTAGTCTCCCTCATCAACATCCAACAATTGTTTCATTCCATGTTCCCTTGTACATCCTCTTCATCTCTTTAATATCCTGGTGAAAACGTTCTTGCTCTTCACTATAATTTCCCAGATTTTCGGGGAAGTAGTCGATATGGGAATACAGAAAGCGAACTTTCACACTCATGTTACAATTCAACTTTTTGAAAATTTCCAACAAATTTACACAATTACCTTATAATTAGGATATTTGTTATTGCCTAGAATGTTTTCAGTAGCAGATCAGAAAGCGGTTCAGGCTTCTTTCCCTCTTTCATTCATTTTTTATTCAAAATATTTAACCTTCGGCAGTTTATTTATTTGCGGGCCAACAAAAATCCCAGCTTTCAATTTTTCTTGAGTGATGGATAGAAATTTCTTACAAAGGTACTGGAAGCAAGGCCCATCCTTTGGTACAGCTCTTACAAACTGCTTCATCGAGCCCAATTTGATGTGTAGTGATGGAAGCAGGATGTTTTAAGGGTCTACAGGTGGTTCATGTGTTCCTTTGGCAAATTCGGATCACGAACTAGATCATTAAGGTTACTTTGAGAGAACCGTTGTGGAGTAAAGCCGTCTTCAAGCTGATATATATCATCAGTATCGACGTCAGTGATTGCATTAAGTTCACTTTCACCATTATATTCTGTCAGGTTCTCTAAAACAGCTTGGATGAAGAGGAACAAGCAGCTCTTCTCCAGGTGGAACTATGGCTGAAGGGATGATTGGATAGACAATTTGGTTCTTAGTTTTCTTAAATTACACCCCTGAACATTAAGCAAACAGGAGTAACAGTCATTAAGGTGGTCTTTAGGCTCATTCCACGCCATAGGAATCGCAAACGGCATGCACATTTTCTTCCCTTTTGTCCACAATCTTAAACTCTCAACGCAATAACGGAAAACTTTCTTTGCCTTATCCTGGTCACCAAGTTTCACTTTAAAATGAGCAATTCTTTGATTAAGCATTGTATAATTTCTATAAATATAGCAGAAAACATTAGGATTGTTCACACACTAGCCTATAGACATTGCCATGCTTGCAGCCACGATAGAGAGATAAAGTGAGAACAGAATTCATAATGCAAGTTTCTGATATGAACAACACTTCAAAGATTACAAAATTACAATTAGAGGCTTGATTGACAAATTTCCCTCCAACAATACTTATTACCGTCTGGCACATATTATGCTCTCACCAATAAATATATGAAAACAGGTTAGATCCATTGTGAAAAAAACTGTACGCGATAGAAGAAAACACGACATTACGACCAGCAACATCTACCATCATACTAGATATTGTAGCGAAGAAAGACCTGCTGAAGATGGAACGGATGTTCTGAAAGGCTTACAGGCATAAAGAATACACATTTTATAAGTTGAGGACGACGGATCTTACCTAAGAAGGTATATGTTAACTTATTTTATTTTATGACTCTCCACCTCAACGGTTTTAATAATGAATTTTATTAGTACCTATAGAAAATCATAAACAAACAGTAATTATGTGTTTGAATGCATGGATTTTCCAATATTACCCACTGTACTTCAGGTTACGCATTAGGTAAATAGATGCAATTCTGAAGCCTGTTTACAATTTAAGCATCTCTTTATTGGAATATGTAACATAGATGATGTGTACTTAAATTTTGTACAGCGAGCAATGAGTATATATTAAATTGTTTGGGTTTTTGTGTATGTGTGTGTGCATGCGCGCACGTAGGTATGTGTGTGTGTGTGTGCGTGCATGCGTGTGTGTGGGTGATGTGTGTTGTGCATGCATTGTAAAATAAAGGAAAGAAGGTGAAACCCAGTGTTAGCACATAGGCTACTCCTGTCAAAAAGTACCAATTGGGACTACCATGCTTATTGTCCCTATCTGACAGACAAATTATTATTATTAACAGTATCAACATATATATTGCAGGGATGTTTGGAATGTACTTGAGTCATCTCGTGGTAATCTAGCAATTAAAATTATGCAACACCAATCCTAGCCCGGAGATTGAATGTTTTATTTCATACCCTGCTGGTATTGAACTTAGATCTACTAATCTAGGTATGCTACTATCTGAGCTAGCGTTTAGACAAATAGTAAAGTATACTGACTATGATATTTTTATAGGAAAACACTTTTAACAGATATCATTTATGCAAAAATAGTTATTCTCAATAGAATGATACTTATTATGTAGAGAATCTTATATATAAAAATTAATGTTTGTTTGTTTGTATGTGTTTTTTTTGTTTGTTTGTTCGTACTTTATGCGTGGCCATACCGTTGATCCGATTGTGATGGGCTTTTTGCAAAATGTTCAGGGGAATCCCGGGATGAACATATAAGAGAGTTGTGATACTCAACTCCTACACCCTTAAAAATCGCCCTTTGTAGTGGAAAACGTGAAAAAAGTAGCTCTTTGGGCGCTTAAATGGCTTACGCTGCCTAAACCATAAGAAATACACAAAATTAATGTACACAGAATTGAATATCACAAAAAGCTCTACAAAAAAGTCCGCGACAGCATATGTTAATCTCTTATGGATAACTCACAAAAACCATTTTTGTTTCATTGATACCAAGAGTCCCTTATCTCTTACGGATAACTCACTATAACCATTTTTGTCTTTCAGTGATACCAAGAGTCTCGCGCCATAGCCGAGTGGTCAAGGCAAGAAGTCTTGGCGCAAAAATACGCGTTTTACGCTGGTTCGAGTTTCTACGACGAAAGAGATTTTTCTCATGGGATTTTGGCCAGTATGGGACCGGTGCACAGTGGGTCAGAAATGAAATCTAGCTGAAAAAAAACTGTTTTGACTCACTCTCATCTCTTTTTTTTTCACTCTAATATAATTGTTATATGACGGTTCTTAACTTATCTGCAAAGGAGGGTACAATTTAGAAGTGAAGGTTTACTTGAAATCCGAAATTAAAACTCCTGTATATCGACTGGACCGATTTGGATGATTTTTTTCCCTGTGTGTTTGAGTGGGTCCCTGGATGGTTTAGATTCACAATTGGACTTGGTAGGTGGCGCGGCGATCGGGTTATAGGATTTCTTTATGACAGATGCGTAGTCATCTGCATTATCGTTATATTCCGACATAACTATATGACGTCGTCATCATTCACACTTCTTGAGCCACAACAGAATGATGTAAGATGTTTTCTTGAGAACTTATTTAATAATATTTAATTTTGCCTAGTTACTGAATTTTATGGTAAAAAAGTAGCATATTATTATCGTCCGCCCATGACATGAGAATTGAACGTTCGGGCAGGACAAGTCTGCCGGGTACGCTAGTTATCAATAAAAGTAATATCACTGAAAGTAGGAGAAGTCTAATGGCCTTGATTTAGCAACGGGGTTACGTTCAGTTCAATATTTATAAGTAATGTGCTATGTGTTTCATAGTGGATTCATATCCATTTCTTCTTCTTGAGAAACACTTAGATGTCAATCTATGTAGGTGTTTACCCAAACAGTCATGACCAGAACATAGCTACAGCTGAATTACCTGCTACATCAGCAATTCAAGATAACTGAATAGTAGACTTTTGCATTGAGAAATTATTATCAGAATTATTTAGCGTGTGAGCATTATAATAAATCACTTAAAATATCCACAACTGGGGTCTTGGGATAGCGTTACTATGCAACAGACCTGGGTTTGATCCCTGATCGAAAAAGTTTACTGGGTGTTTTTTTTCAGGGGGTTTCCTCACCTGTAAGACAAAAGTCAGGAATCTTTAAGGTCCAAATGGTCTGGTCATCATAATCATCAATATATTTTCCATGTTTAGTATGGATGACAGCAACAGAACCAAATGGACTTGGTTTAAGGACTTTGAGATAAGAAAACAGAAGTATGGTATGTTTTGTCCTAATTTTCTATTGTCTCAGAGGAGGGCATACACAAACTGTTATATTCTTGATTTATTAAAATTGTGTTTGAACATTTTACTCACCCCTTCTTTCTTAAGCATTTGACAAACGTCAGTAAAAAATGTTGCAGAGTCTTTGACTAGATCTTCATGTATCAGCAAAGTTTCCATGGCATTGCAGGCTGCAGGATAGTCACATTTTGAGTCACGGACTGAAAAAAAAACCTCTATAATAGATTGTTGCTGGGCAATGGAAACTTCTTAAATCCATTTCCACAAATTTTATAGAGGAGGGGAAAAAATCAGTATAAAAATAGATATAAATTGATGTCGGCCATGGTGGATTAGTGTTTATGCTCCCTGCCTCTGGGTCCGAGGATCGCAGGTTCAAACACAGCCGGGGTCGATGGATTTTTTTTTTAGTATAGAAACATCTAGTCGCAGAGCCAAGTGAATTAGAGGTTGAAATGGCGATTGAAAAATTGAAGATGTATAAAGCATCAGGTTCAGATGAGATCCCAGCAGAACTGATAAAATCAGGGGGAGAAAAATTGATGGACAAGATACGCTGGTTGCTTAGTATGATTTGGGAAAAAGAAGCTCTTCCAGATGAATGGAAGGAGTCAATTATCGTACCAATTTATAAGAAAGGAGATAAAACTGATTGCAACAACTACAGGGGCATATCATTACTTTCAACTTCGTACAAAATTCTAACAAATATATTAGTAAGCAGACTTACTCCCTATATTGATGACATTCTAGGAGATCATCAATGTGCATTTAGAAGAAACAGGTCTACAACAGATCAGATTTTTAGTATAAGACAGATTTTAGAAAAGAAATGGGAATATAATGGTACTGTACATCAACTTTGTATGTAGACTTCAAAAAAGCATATGATTCAATTAAGAGGGAGGAGTTATATAGTATCCTGCTGGAGTTCGGAATTCCTAAAAAGTTAGTTAGACTTATACGAATGTGTCTAAATGGCACAAAGAGTAGGGTGCGTGTAGGCAAACAGTTTTCGGACACTTTTGAAATCCAGAATGGGTTGAAGCAAGGAGATGCACTATCTCCTCTACTATTTAATTTTGTACTAGAGCATGCCATTAAATCTTTAGAGAATGAGGAAGGCTTACAACTGAATGGTATTAATAAGCTGTTAGTTTATGCTGATGATGTAGTATTATTGGCCGATAGCGAGGAGATACTAAAGAACAACACGCACACACTATTGAGTAACACTAAGAAATTAGGACTGGAAGTAAATATCAATAAAACTAAATATATGGTCACACGTAGAAATTCAGTATATAATGGAAATGGACAGCTAATGACAAATGAGGGAAATTTTGAGGAAGTGGCTGAATTCAAATACCTAGGAACAATAATCACAAATAGGAATGAGATGCACAAAGAAATTAAACATAGGCTCAATTCTGGAAATGCATGCTATTATGCATTGCAGAGACTCTTGATGTCCCAACTCCTTTCAAAAAACGTTAAACTGAAAATATATAAAACTATTATTCTACCAGTTATATTATATGGATGCGAAACATGGACTCTTACTTTAAGAGAGGAAAGGAGATTACAAGTATTTGAGAATAAAGTACTTAGGAAAATTTTTGGACCAAAGAGAGATGAACAGACAGGTGAATGGAGAAGACTACATAACAATGAACTACATGGTCTTTATAGGAAGCCAGATATAATAAGAACAGTTAAGTCTCGTAGACTGCGTTGGGCAGGACATGTTGCACGTATGGGAAATGAAAGACTTGCATGGAAGCTTCTTGTAGGAAAGCCAGAGGGAAAACGCCCAGTTGGTAGACCAAGAATGAGGTGGGAGAATAACATTAACTATGATTTGAGGGAAGTAGATTATACAGGGAATGATTGGAAAGCATTAGCTCAAGATAGGGATGTATGGAGAACTTGTGTCCGTGCGGCCATGAACCTACGGTTTCGATAGTGCCAGTGAGTAAGTAAGTAAGTAAGTAAGTAAGTGTAGAAACATCCAAGGGGCAAATCCTACGGGAGGGACTACAAGTCTTGGGTCCCGAGTTTGTAGATTTTCAGACTCGTAAATGATCCTTAAACCTGAATAAAAGGCCTCTCATCATCCTAGTAAGACCTTAGTTGCCAGCTAGATACCTCATTGGGTCGGGTATATTGACCGCATACCATTCATGACATCTATGGGCAATATACATACATACGTACATACGTACATACGTACATACATACGTACATGCATACATGCATACATGCATACATGCATACATACATACATACATACATACATAGTGTTATGCCAAAGAGCAGGTGTTTCACTGCAAACTCAGCATTCTTCACAATTTCTTAACTGAGCTTTCCTTCTTGTATCAGTATACAAACCATTATATCTATAATTACCATTTATATTGTCTATAAAACCATTTATACTATCTATCATCTGATATCTGTTTCCTGCCTCTAGCTTTCTTTCTGTTGACCATTCCTTATAGGGCATCCGTAAGCAGGAAGTTTCTGCTCAGCCAGTGGCCAATCCAGTTTCTTTTCCTCTTCTTTATGAGTTCAAGAATTGTTCTTCCTTCACTCACTTTGTCTAGCACGCCTTTATTTTGTATTTTGTTTGCCCATTTTATATGTTACATTAATCTCCATATTCACATCTCAGAAGCTTCCAATCGCTTTTCCTCATTCCATCGTAATGTCCAATATAAACATAACTACATTAACTTGGTCTAGTAACTCCTAACTAAGGAGAGACTAAGGCTCAACATTGGACTATGCCATTGTAGTACCGGTAGTAGTAATGTTGTACATAACTTGATGGAACAAAATTTCAATGCAACACATTGTACTAATTAGGATTTGTGCAGATGTCAATTTCTTTTACACTAGATACAATTTAGTGCACTTACATTTTTTTTCAAGATTTCTGGTAAAAAGAGGTTTACATTGCCCTGTGACAATAGGTAATTCAATTTTTCTTTCATGTTTATTTAAGCTATCTGAGATTAGTATAGATTTTGGTGAAAATAAGGAAAGAATCATCATTAAATTTTGTGGGTATGAGGTTTCTTCTGGTGTCACAGATTGCAATTGAAGATTTGGATTAATGTCTTCTTTAGCTTACCAACGTAAATAAGAAAATGTGATCTAATTTTTAGGAAAATATGTATACAACATATATTATATTAAAAAAGGGAAGTGACATAAATCACTGTAACAATGTTCAATATATTCTTTGGAAACTTTAAATTATATTCAAAACTCTAAATTACATTCAATTATCAATACATTATATCCAATAACATCAATCAAGTTTCTGAAGAAGGCAACAATAATATTGTTACACTGGTTTGTCACTTTTTCTTCTAAATAGACTGTTAATACTTTTACAGCCTTTTTTTTTCAGACAGACAATTAGGTTTTGAGTGAATATTTTATTTAATACCACTCTCCAATAGCTTAGGTCATTGGAGTTTGAATTCAAGGTCCCAAAAAATGTTGCACAGATTCTTCTTTTACCAGGCTTGAGGTTAATCTACATGCTGCTAATCTATGGCATGGGACCTTTGGGTTTGGTTCCATTCCAATGGAAGCCATGCTCAGGATTTTTTTCATCCTGAAAAATCCATTGAGCCTGGCTGGTTTCAACTGCAGCAGTTAGGTTTTTGGAAAGGCAATAGACTAATAGTATTCTAATTATAATTAGAATAATTATGTAAAGATTTTACTTAATAAAAATTTACTTGTTATTCTCTGATAATTACCTTAAGCACACAGTATTTATGTATACAATTTCTGTAGAGGGACACAACTTTAAAAGTTTCAGAATTAAAATAACAGAGTACACAAATTAGTTAAAATAATTACATTTCACCTCACTGACAGTTATTGACAACTGTTGCATATTTGAATTAATTGAAGGATGAGGGGGAAATAATCAGGAAAATCACTTTTTCATCGGGATGGAATTTGAGGTATGATTAGATTCTCCATGAAAAGGATAATCTTTCAAAAGTATGAAACAGTATAGGATACAGCTTAATCATTAATTTATTTATCTTCAACATTTTGGCATACAGGAAATTAAGCAAATGCCTGAAATAATTAAAAATTTGTTTTATAGGTTTCATGGAAATATGACTTAGCTGGTTGTTTTGCTGCTCCTTTCATTTCAAGTCTAGCTTACCAAGTGGTTCAAAAACATACTATCACATTTAACTAATCATTGGTAAAATGCGGCAAGTATGTATTTATTGTTTTATTTTGTTTCAAATAAAGTTCAGTTCATTTAAAATGCAGTGTTTTGTTTCATATAATGTACACCTTTTGGATATTTTTTGTATATACATTATATGTAGTATACATAGAGGGCAGTGGTTTTACTTCCCACACGCGTGTTTGTATTATTTAATATTACAGTATAGTTATTTTATTACATCATCATCATAATCATCGGGTATCATGGCAGCTGCTGCCGTCTTCCGAAAACCAAACGCCATTCCTCTCTGTCCATTCGTTGATCTTCCTTCAATCCTCTGATATTCATAGCTGCTTGTACCCCTTCTATCCAAGTTTTCTTCGGTCTTCCATTCCAAAACAATTTTAGGCAATCTTTGCTCTGGCATTCTTTTGACATGGTCACACCACTGTAATCTTTTCTTTTCTATAATGGCTATGATGTCTGGCTCCTCTTGTAGACGAATAATTTCCTTTATTTCTTTATTTCGTATTCTATCCATTCTAGATTTTCCAATTGTTCTAGGTTTAATGTAAAATGACTTAGCTGGTTGTTTTTCTGCTCCTTTCAGTTCAAGTCTAGCTTACCAAGAGGTTCAAAAACATACTATCACGTTTAACTAATCATTATTTTAAAATTAGTAGTACAGTTTATGAAGAATCATGCACATGATTTGGTTTAAGGTTCATATCAACCAAGCACAAAATATTTAATTAACAACAATATTTTATTTTAATTGCCACAGATCTTCTGTACGTGAGCATGAGTTTCTCTAGGGTCGGGCTGAATTTTATGATTTCAGCCGGCGATAGATAAGGAACTATAGAAGGTAATTAGTGATAAAACTAATTTTGGGCGACGTGATGGAAGGATTTTATTAATTTTCTTTTTCCTCAATAATAAAATACACTAGCTTTTATAAGTTGGCTAGGAAAACGCTCAAACCACGACATATGTAAGTTTTAAAACTGATAATCTTTGAAATTCCGTTTTATCCTATGTCAACGTTAATAAGAATAAATTTATATTCAAAGTTCCTCCCGATATTCGCAATGACTCTGCTTGTTATTCGAGTCGGAGCGTCAGCACTTGTATGTTTTTGAATATGACCCCTCACTCCACTTAGGCCTACTTTGACTATAGTTAATGTAACATTTTATATAGAGTTATTTAATGAAAGTCGTGGATTTGACTTATATTTCCGTTGCCATTACAATTTTGATGCGAAATTTTGATTGGATAACATCACTGTTTTGCCAAACCTCTATAGGCTACATGTACAAGTCGATATAGGCCAACTAAATTTAGGGTGTGACCTTTACAGAACTATCTTCCTTATCCAGGTTCAGTTGCTCGAGGTCGATGGCCTTACTTATCTGTTCGCTATGTTTCAGACGCAACATTTGTTTTTCCTTAAAAGTAATAAACCGTTCTTTGCATTTCCCCATAACAATATCGATGTTTCCCCTCTAAGTTTAACCTTGGGGATTTGCGTAAAACCTAAGACTGTAATATAACTGTCTTTAATACTTACCGATTTCCAAATACGTAACACATGACGAGACAATATACTTAACAGTTATTCATATATCTCCATATACCCTTCAAATAACTTAAAACGCCACTTTTCGGCAGTGACTTGTTTACTAGACAGTACTTTTATATTTTTACAATCAGAAAAATACAAACTTTTGGAACAATAACGGCAGCCTTCAATTGTACTGTTAAAGGGTTTATTTTAGGAAGAAACATTCTCAGGTTATTTAATCAAGTTCTAGTGAGAATTAAAATATCTTACCTCAAATTAATGTCGAGTTTTATGTTGTGGACCCTGGATGTCGATATCAGCTCCCTCCTCTGGCTGCCGAAGAACCTCCAAACTAAGTCATGTTCAACAGGAATTTTAAAATTCATGACTCTACTTTTGTTCTTTTGAATGTAGATTTTTCCCCCAAAATGGTGAGTTATTTCGGTATTTTTCATTGTTTTAATAATTTATTGTTCAAATTTATATTGTGTTTTTCGAACCAAATATGCGTAGCAACTGCAGATTTTTTCTATTTCCTCATTTTTAATATTTATAATTTATGCCTTGGTTCTACTTTTCAGGTTTCTTTTAGTTTTTTCATATATATATATATATATATATATTATATATATATAATATATATATTATCACTACCAGTACATTCTACTTGACATATTCTCGATTTTTTACTTTGATCAGTTTTTTTTCATTTTTATTAGTTATAAACTGTGATCATTTTTTGTTCCAAATTTAATATTAAATGTGTCAAAAATATTGTGGAATTTATTGTGTGCCCAAGGATGATATGTGAATGTTCTGTAATTTTTATAGGTGGTTATTCTTTTTTCTCTTTACACTTTTCTATTTTTTGTGTACGATTTTGTCATCAAAGCAGTTTTCTCTGGCTTGTTTGATTATATGTATTTTCTCTATTTCAAAATCTTCTTTGCTTAAGGGTATGTTTACCAATCTGTGTATTAAACCCTTGAAGGCCGCCAATGCTCTGGAGTTAACAATAAACTCATTCTCCGTCTTACTTTCCAATACTTTGATGTTACATCTTCATAATTTTGAAGAGCTACACAGTCTGTTAAATGTTTTGTGTCCACTTCATGACCATTTTTATTATATAATTATGTATTTCTGTGTGTGAACATATATTTAGTTTTATTGGTGTTTACTTCCAGTCACAAATTCTTATTGTTATTCAATACAGTGTGTGTTGGCCCTTAATACTGTTTTTTGTTAATTAACTCTTTTGTGCTTTGTTGATATGAACTTTGAACCACAAGTCTTGCAGCATCCTGTGCATGATTGTTCGTAAACTGTAGTACTCTTTTAAAATAATTTTTAGTTAAACGTGATAGTATGTTTTTGAACCATTTGGTAAGCTAGACTTGACATGAAAGGAGCAAGAAAACAACCAGCTGGGTCACTTTTTCTGTGAAACCTATTAACCAAATTTTTAATTATTTCACTATCTGATTAATTTCCTGTTTGCCAAAATGTTGAAAATAAATAAACCCACGACTAAGCTGTTTCTTATACTGCTTGAAACATCTGAAAGATTATCCTTTTCATGGAGAATCTAATCATACCTCAAACTCCATCTCAACAAAAAAGACCTGCCTGATTTTTCCCCCCATCATCCTTCAAGTAATTCTAATATGCAACAGATGGCAATAACTATCAGTGAGGTGAAAATATAATTATAATAACTAATTTGTGTATTCCGTTATTTTAATTCTGAAACTTTTAAAGTTGTATCCCTCTACAGAAATTTTATACATAAATACTTTGGGCTTAAAAGAATAACAAGTACATTTTTATTACGCACATCTTTAGATAATTAGAATACTATTAGCCAATTGCCTTTCCGAAAACCCTTTGTTGCAGTCGAAACCAGTCAGGCTCAATGGATTTTTCAGGATGTAAAAATCCTGAGCATGGCTTCCACTGGAATGGAACCAAACCCATGGGTCCCATGTCATATATTAGCAGCATGTAAAGTAACCTCAAGCCTGATAAAGAATCTTCTGAACAAATTTTTTTGGTACCTTCATGCTCAGCTTTGAATTGCAACTCCAATGACCTATGCTGTTGAAGAGCTCTGTTAAAAATAAAAAAATTACTCAAATATTAATTGTCTATTTGAAAGAAAGTTGTAAAAATATGTTTTCTACGCTGTCCCTAAATGGCATTTCTTGTTTGGGCAGAAACACACAGAGTCTATTAGGCAGCTAACAATGCACCTGTTTGCTTTAATGTTTTCATTATGCCGACCCATATTAATTTTGAAAGTCCGGCTTGGGTACTCTTCAATTCTAGTGTTTCCAAACTTATGTGGTGCAATTTTACAGTTGACAGGGATTTCAGATAGATCATGACGTTTGTTCAGCACATGAAAACTATTTACATCAGAAACCCTCTTCGTTGTTGAATAATTTTTCACCTTTGAAAATAGAAGGATGGGCTATCAGTAAAGGGTATATGACTTCCTATACTTCTAATAATCATGTTTGAACACCGTTGAGGTTAAAATTATTTAAATTAAGCAATTTCTTTCCTTACATAACACAGTCGTCCTGAACTATAATGATTCCTGTTATAAGTTTTGTTATATTATTTAATTTCAAAGCTTTCTGAAGTCATGCTTCATCTTCAGGAAAAATATAAATAAAATAAAATATATGAATAATTTCAGTATCAAGAAAATCCAATTGTTAAAAGCATCATTACTTATGGAGCAGAACTTTGGCCATTAACAACAAAAACAAATAAGTACCTTTTGGCAACGGAAATGGATTTTATACGAAGGGCCGCAAGAATATCAAGAAGAGAAAAAAATAGGAACTCAGTTATAAGGGAGATAGAAGATTGAAGACTCTATTTTAGATTATATTAAAACTCAGCAATTAAGATGGTACGGATATGTTCAGCGAATGGAAGAGAATCGACTACCAAAATCTGTTTTGGAATGGAAACCTGAGGGAAGACGAAGCAGAGGCTCTCCTGGAGTCAGGGAATATGTTTATATATGATGGAGAAACATATACAACCAGGAGATTGGATGGACCGACAAAATTGGCTATTAGGAATCGGACGATGTCAAAGACATTAATCAACTGATTATCTATCTATCTATCAAGAAGGTTCCTGAAGATGAAGCATGACTTTGAAAAGCTTTGAATTTTAATAATATAACAAAGATCATAACAGAAATTATTATAGTTGAGGACGACTATTTTATATAAGGTACACAAATTTTTATAATTGAAGTATAACTTCCTGCAGCCATATGTCTTGTTCATACCAACCTTCATGTCCTTCATTAAACGATGCACTTTTGTTTTTGTAGACTTACAATGCTATTTTAATTAGGAGTTGGTTTACCCGAATATATAAATGTTTCTTCTCAACAAAGCTTCAGCAGGAACAACAAGTCTTTAATAACTCAATCACATTCCTCTCCCATGATAGCATTTATTTAGTGGTTTAATTATTGCATTTGATACTCTCAGAAGCACTATGAAGTCAACTGTACATAGGACGTATTCGAAGTAACTGAAATCTCCCTATAAGCTGTTTCTGGAGCGCTAATAGGGCAGCCACAGAGTAGTATTGCGTAGTCTGCTACTCGGCTTGAAATACAGCATGATGTACTACCGATCAGCTTGAATTCTCATGGTCTCGTTCCAGGTAAGCCTTGGGAAGCCGACTAACAGTGCCGGGATTTATAAACATTATAACTCATTTTATAGAATTGGAATGTTACAGTATATACGTGTACTATAAATATATAGGATATATAGGCTATATATTAAGTTACTATTGTTACTATTGAATATCAAAATCCCTTAGAGATTACATAATTGTAAATGACTGATTAAAAATTGCATTAAAAACACAACAGTTTATAGAGGAACATGAACCACTACTTAGTAATTTCAGAAATATACATGCTAGCGAAATGGAAAAATCAAAATACATGCAAAACTTTAAAAATGAGGAATGTAAAGGAAGAGGTATTTAATACACAACTATTACAAGACGAGAGTGTAAGAGATCTGTTTCAGTATAGGATGACACAGTATTTGGCAACAAGTAAAGTGGAAAATAAATTAGAAAAATAATATCAAAGTAAAAAAAAATATAATGTGGAAAACAGCAAAAGAAGTTCTTGGTTATAAAAAGAAAAGAACAAAAATAAAATACCCTAGGTATTGGAACGAAGACATACAAGTATATATATATATATATATATATATATATATATATATATATATATACACCAACAGGCTACTGCCCTCGTATTCATATGTATAAATAATAGAGGTGGATAATCACCTAGCAGTATAGGAATAACATGTGGTCAGCATGTTGGGTCCCTGATCCATTATAGCTTGTTTAGTCAATGTGGAGCCACTACTTATTATAGCTGTCCAAATCTTCATGATGCCCAATAGACATCGGTCCAATACTGGCCGAAATTACAAAATAATTTTTTCCTCCAATGGGAACTCAAACCAATGCGATGTCCCAGTCCTGCACCAAGGCATCATACCTCAAACTGCTCAGATATGGAACACGACATATACATATATAATCAATCCAAATATTGGCTTATGCAGATTATATTATCATAATAGGAATAACATCCAGTGCCTTAGTCGAGGGGTTTAAGGCACCATGCCTTCACGCAGAACTATGGGATTTTCGCTGGTTTGAGTCCACATGAGGGAAACAATTTTCTCATGGAATTTTGGCCAGTATAGGACCATTGCTATCCAGTATTGTGAGGAATTTGTAAGTAGAATCTCCACATTGAGGAAACAAGCTCTAATGACTGGGGGATCCAATATGCTGTCCATATGTCATCTCTATGTTGCCTGAATGAGTGTCTACCTATGTGATAAACACATGCTTTCTAAGTCTTCAATAGGAAGAAATCAAGCACCAATGAAATAAGCCTTTTATAACTTAGAAAAGCATTAAGTAAAATACTTCTGGATATTAACAAAATATATGTACATATGGCTCAATAACTAAGGAGAGTTTTTATGGTTCAAATAATGTAGAAATAGGTACAGTTAAGTTCTATCTAGGCCTATCTTGGAACACAAAATTAACACGGAAAATTATGTTACCACTGAAATTAAAAAAAATAAAATAATTTTTTTCCTAATAGATATTTCTAATGTGTTAGAAAGCTCAAATACTATTCAGAAAATCAAAACTATGATGTATAAAGTTCTTAATCGAAGCATATCACAGTTTAAGAGGATAAAATAATCTAATAACTTTGGAAGCAGTCAAATCACGATTCTTGAAAGCCACCCTAGGTGTCTCAAAACACACAAAGTCGAGGGTACCATATGAACTCGCCAAGGAACCCTTCTTCACAGAAGAATTGCACATGAGGCTACCAACCACAGACAGCTCAAATAAACTACTTCAGGAAAGGGAGAAGAAGACACAAGAGGTATGGCTGGATTTTTATACAACAGAAGCCATGACAAACAGATCCTGGACCAACACCAATCAAGAACTCTGACACCTGGTGAACTCAATAGCAGTGCATGGATTCCACCACAAGATATGCAAGACCAAGTTGTTACCACAATCCCGGGAACAACTGTGTGTGTGAACTGTGCGAGCAACCATTACTATGTAACCACCTGCAAAAAACGAGGGAAATCCCTGGTAAAATTCTGCAAATAACAAGCTATGTGAATCAAATTTTCTGAACAACTTGTGCGCATTTATTCTATTATAAAGATCTTTTAAGATTTTTTATCTTATGCTGTCACTCTAAACACTATTATCTATATTTAAAGAAATATTCTTAGAGAAATTTTTGGTCCTGTTAAAGAAAATGGAATATAGAGAAAGACTTAAAATATTGTGAACTGATAAGTTATATATTGAACCAAATATTGATTCGTAAAAATTAAAAAGTTTAAATGGGCTGGACATGTTGTGAGAAGGAGTGATATGAGAAGAGTGAAGAAAGTTTTTTAATTAAAACCAGATTGATGCAAATAAACTGATAGACCAAAATTGAGATGGGAACTGTAATGAATTGGGATAAATTAAATTATATAAAATATAATAAAGGAGTAATAATTTTGATAAATAATATTTGGTAAATGGCCTTTTGGGGAAAATATGCAGTTCGATCGAAAATAGTTTTGAACGATGAAATTATCGAACAAGTACAGTTTTAAATATTTACAATTGGGAAAATGAAATAGATGAAAAAATTATAAATTTTAATAGTATGTGTGGGATTATTAAAATAACATTACAAACAAAATCACCAAAAGAAACAATGCCAAAGTATTATAAGGTAATGACAGTTCCCATTGTGACATATGGATCAGAGAATTGGGCCATGAATAGATCAGACACAAGATTACTAGAAACCTCAGAGATGCAGTTCCTCAGATACGTTGCAGGATATACTCTACTCCTAGTGAAATAATTAGGCAAGAACTCAAAATGTTTAATCTAAATGATAAAATACAGAACTATAAAAAAATGGCATGAACATATTTTAAGAATGGACTCTTCTAGTCTAACAAAACAAGCACTGTTGTACCAACCTCAAGGCTATAGAGATGTGAGATGTCCTAGAAGACGATGGGAAGATGAAATCTGAGAGCGGAAGAGGCCGACGGCCTACCATGAAGATGATAATGATTATATAAAAATAATAACTTACATAAAATAGTAGAAATATATGAATAAATAAAAAATTATCAATTGTTAGAAATTAAAATTTAGAATAATTTCAGACAGCAAATAATGACAGGAGTCAAACATAGACTATTAACAAACAAAAGATTAATAATAATATTCTAAAAAGGTGTTTAAAATATGATATAAAAATAAACATGAAAGCATTTGATGAGATGATATATAAGGTTCCTACTTTAAGGAATTTAAAGTCCAATGTGAACACAGCTGGAAGATATAAATTATAAACCCACACATTAGATGGGATCTTTTTGATCTTTGACTCAGAGACATTCCACAAGAGGTGAGGGCCTTTGGGTTCTGAGCATGTGACTTTCATTTGCTTTTTGTAAGTAGTGAATAATTTATATTATTTTTAGTCTGATCATCTTACCTCAATATTAATGTTGATTTGTTCTTGGACATGTTTTGAAACATGTTCAAGAACAATTCAACATTAATATTGAAGTAAATATTAGTGAATAATTTGTTAAGTTATACTTTTCGGTGGTTAACATTTGAGAAGAATTTTTATTCACAATATAGAATTATAATAGTTAAAGGTTTTCATTAATGAACTACAATGAAAAGTCAAAAGTAATAAATTATACCATTCCAGATATAAATGTAATTTAGTAAATTAAGTTTAAGCTTTGAGTTAGGAACTCTGTGGATCTCTCTCAATCACATAGTTCTTTAACAATATAGAAATTCATAGGAATTCCTGTAAGGCATAGAGATATTGACAGTAATCATAAAACCTAGAGATATTCTCAGTATTCTAAACATAAAGAAAATTGTGCCTTATTTAATGTTGTTGCAATTAAATATGATTGTTGTTTGTTGTAAATAAGAATATTATATATGTTTAAATATTATTTTAATTTCTAATTTCATATCGGCGTGTTACACTACCAAATAGCCTCCTTCTAATAAGTATCGGCACGCCATTTACAACAGAAACATCATGTATTGAATGACATCAGGATATTGGGAGTTAAAAATTGGAGAACTGTGGCATAAACTTCTGAAGAAGCCCACATGAAGCTGTTGTGCCAATGATGGTAGTATATATAATATTAGTTTCAGCTATCCCTGTTGTACTTGAGTATCGAAAACCCCTGTGATCAGAAAAATGTACCATCCAGCCCTACAATGTTTGCCTTGTCTGACAAGATTGGATCTATGAGTAGTCGGTTGTTTTAAAATTTAGACAGGGTCATAGTCTCTATATTTCATAAAGTAAAGACATTGTATGGAGACCAATGTGTACTTACTAATTTTGAAAGCTTTGTCAAAGTCAGCCTCAGAATCAACATACACGTGACAGATGCCTTCTGCGTGACCCATGACAGGAATATGGTGGCTCTGTTTCTGTATGGATCTAACAAGGTCTGTGGAGCCCCGTGGGATGATTAGGTCTATGTGACTATCCATACTCAGGAGGTCGCTGATTTCTTCTCTCGTAGAAACCTAAACCAGAAATTTTTATTCAATGTCCTTTTAGGAACAAATGTGTTGCAAATTATATTTTTTACATAAAAGCCATAGTTTACATAAATCCAAGATCTCGAGTTTTATAGGTTGCCAATGTATCATTGAAATACTTGGGCATAACTCCAGGATCAAGGACAAGTTATTCTTTCTTCTATTCCTTAAGAGGTACCCTTTCACTAATAACCCATGTATAAATTTTATACATAGTTTATACACTTCTCAGTTAGAAATTCTTGCTAATAAACACTGTGTATAAGAGAATGCACAATAGATGTGTAACCTAGCATGCAAATTATTATAATTATTGTTTAATCCTTACATAAAAAGACAAAGTCTTTATAAACAAGTTGTTTCATGCCGTTAACTGAATGTTTCCTTAAACTTCATGAAAATGTTAACATTACAAGAACTATTTGATGAATATACAAGACATAGATAACATGGGTCTAAAAATGCAAGAAAAGGAAAATAAAGGATTCTAGAATTCATTTACTAATACAAACTATCATCCTTCTGTACAAAATGATGTGCAATAAGCTCTAATTAAAAAAAAAATTGATGAATATGTGACATATTGCATGAATGATATTGTGATCCAGTCCTTATACAATTTTTATTGGCAAAGAAGTAAAACACACACATACACACACACACACACACCACACACCACACACACACACACACACACACACACACACACACACACACACACATATATATATATATATATAAATATATATATACAATGTTTGTTGGTCTATTTCTTTGCCTTTGGTCCCTTGGGTTGCAGGTTCAAACCCAGCTGGATTCAATGGATGGAAAAATCCAAGAATCAAATCCACTGGGAGGGACTTTATGCCATGGGTATAGAGTGTGAAGATTTTCAGACTCATAAACAAAACTTAAGCCTGAATAAAGAGGCCTCTAAGAAAAATGTACCAATCTTCATCATCCTAGTTGTCTACGAGATACCTCATTGAGTCAGTATCTTGACCACATATCATACATGACATCTGTATAAGAATAAGCATAATTAATTAATGTCTTCAAGTAACTCCTATCAAAGGAGGGGTTAAGGCGCATCATTGGGTTGTTACACCATTGTTGATAGATGGATATACAGGTTTATATAATGTATAACTGTACTACTGGTCAAAGCCTGCATATGTGATTTTTATTAGTAACACTGGTAGAATTTAACTATTGCCTACAGATGACTTGTCCATGTATATTAATCTCCATATTTCATTCATTACTAAAACTGTGTTGACATGACTGTTGTTGTTGTTTTCAAATGCTGGGCCTTGGCACCGAAGCCATTAGCGTTCTTGCTCTCCAATATTTCTCTATTGTGGATCCAACAGGTAATACTTCACAGGTTTGTAGGTGTTCTTCATTCATTTCTTCGTCTTTATTGCATAGAGGACAATTTGGATTCGTGTAGATTCCTATTTTATATAAATGTTTGGCTAAATAGTCATGTTCTGTAAGCAGTCTAAATGTTGCTACTGTAGTTTTACGTGGAAATTCTGGAATAATATCTGGCTTCTTTACTAAAATATTCCATTTTTTGTCTTTGGCTTTATTACATAGGTCTTGGTTTTGTTTGATTTTATATTTGTTTTTAACTATTCTTTTTATGGATGTGAAAGGTAAGCTTTTAGTAGAATTCTGAATTAAATTGGACATGACTTGATGAAGGGCTTCTTCTGTGAGAAGTCATTAATGATGAGACTTGTCTCCAGTTAAGTTAACTACGTGGGTTACAGATAGCTTTTCTGGAAAAATTAATTTCCATGTCAGGTAATTAACTACAGGACATTATTACAAAGACATTTCTATAATATTTCAGGAATAACTATTAAATAAACTCCAAGTTTAATCATATATTTATTTAGACTGCCTAGACTTTCTGATTTTACTGGGACAGCCCTGACTTCCATTTTTCACATAAATATCCTAGTAATCTGTGAAAATTGTTTAGAATGTATAATTGTCCTGATTTTTGATCAAACAAATAAATTGCAGAAGGTTAATATATATATATATATATTTATTTATTTATTTATTTCATAATATGAAAATAATGTTTAGAAAATTACAGATTGTTGGAAAATTTTATATCATTAGAAAAAGATAAGAACATATTTGTTTCAGTGAGCTTATTTGTAAATGAAACTGTTGATTTTCTAGCAAAGAAAGAATGTTGTGTTGTGGAGAAACCTCCTTCAGATTTTGATTAACAAATAGCTAAGATTAATCACTTCAGAATTTAAAGTTGTCCAGTTATTATTTTAATGAAATTGCAAGAAATAAAGATGGCAGTGCCTTAACACACAATTATTTTAAATTGCTGAATATTGAAGGGAAAGTGCTGTTGCATCTATTAGATTGATCATGGGTCGTCTGTCAAAGCATTTACACAGAATTGGAATTGTTATTTCCCCACTTCATCTCCTGTGCAATCTACAATAAGAGATGGATCTGGATCACCTTCACCAATCCTTTCATTCAAATCTACAATATCTGGAAAATATTGGAGAGCAAGAGAGCCAATGCAATGGTTGCTTTGCTAAGTGTTTGGTATTAGTAAACAAACAAACATAATGAAAAGGAATTGCTTAAGGCTATTCAGCTTAATGAGGACTGTATCCAGTGGTAGTTAAGTTCAGTACAGATACATATGCGAATTTTATTTAGCCCTGGGTACACGTTAGTGCACTTTTCAAGGTGCCTTGAGTCACAAAGTTTTTACTGTCCAAGAATAATAAGCAATTGACAAGGCAAGGAAAACCAAAATCTGAAATAGTGAAAATTGTTGCACTATCATATTTCTATTTTTGGCTTTAAAGCAGGTGAATATGTTAGCATGTAGGCAAATGGAACCAGTAGGTTATGTATATGATCTTACAAGGATTTTAAATGCCATTAAATAAGTAACAATTTAATATTTCATTGGACTTTTCCGAAAATTCTATTTTCAGACATATGACACTACAAAAATTTATTTAATATCATCATCTTCTTCTTCAAGGTATGGGCCTGTTGGCCGGTTCCGCTCCCCGGTGCACTAAATGCTGCAGGTGCAGGCCGTCTTTCCAACGACGTTTTGGTCTTCCTACATTTCTTCCTATAACGAAGCAGCTGTTTTGATAAACGATGATATGGCATTCTTTGTATATGTTCAAACCAATTTCGTTTATTTCTGTTTATTCTCTCGTTTATATTATATATTTGTAATTCATCTCTGATATCTTGACTTCTATTTTGATCTCTTAGAGATACACCTGCAATATTTATTTAATTCTTTCAGAAATAAATGTATCTGCATGAAAATTGGAATTCTGTTTTCTAGATTCAAGTTTAAAATTTATATTTCTTTTCCAGTTTAATTTTATAAGATATTTACATATAAGGTAAAATGTAAAGTGATCAGGGTAGTAGGAAATTAAACAATTGGTACGAAATGTCACGCCTGTGTCATGACTGCCATACCCCAGAACAAATGTATGGTATTCATTTGAGCTAGAATTTGCCATGGTGCTGCCAGAAGATTTAGGCTTGTTTAAAAATCTAGACATCCCTGGTACTGAAGCCCCTGGCCTTTCAGCATGTAACACATTGCTTAATCAATTTAGCTATGGTGGCCCCCAAGATATTCACATGTTTATTGAAATTATAATTACAGAACTAATCAGCGGCGAAGAATGGAATTTCGACAGTCTTAGCTATTATTTTATTTACAATAATATGTATATAATATTGTTCTTTATTATATTATTTCTAATAGACCAGCCTCATGGGCTAGTAATCAGCTTTTACTGATTCCTTTTCATGAGGTCCCGGGTTCGATTGCTGGTCAGACCACTGGAATTTAAGTTAAGTTTAAGTTAAGAACTCTCCTGGTGCTTCATTACCATTTATTGCCCATCATACCATCAGGGTAAAGTAATTCTGCCTTCCAGGTGCCCCAACCTAAGAACGGATTAAAATTCCGCCAATGTCAAGGGGGAAAGCCAGAAATGTCATAAAAGACAACCTGATGGTATTAGACAAAACATATATATTTCTATTAAGTAAATGAAATTCTAAAGTAAATGGAAATGGATATTGGACATATTAATAGTTAGTTAAATATAGAAATGCATGATTTTAAAGCTTAGACATTCTTCTCCACTTCTAGTTGGTTTCTAGAGCTTATAAGTGAGCTACCTCTATATGCCATTAGCCTCGCATTAGAAATAAAAGGTTAAATCTTTTGTTTTATTTTTATTGAATAAAGCAGTGGATAAAGAACACAATAAGTAATTTTTAATATCATGTGATGTGCCAACGAACACAGTAGAAGCTTCCAAATTGTTTCTTAATTTCTCACAGTAGCTGGCTCTATAGTGCAACAATTCAATGCAATTACCTCTTTGTTGGATTTGGTGTTTTACACATGGTCCCTAAATGACAGCTCTTATTTGGTCAAGAAAACGTATCATCTATTAGGCAGCTAACAATGTACCTGTTTGTTTTAACATTTTTGTTATGCATAAAAAAAGGTAAAGGGATCCCACTACAGGCATCAGGAGGCCCTTGGGGTAGTAGGAGGTTAAGGCTCCCACTTTTTCTTGACAATCGGCACTTGATGTCAGCCGGGTTGTCAGCCCTGCGTGACGGCCGCCTTTACCCCAGAACAAGCGTCTGGTACTCATTTCAGTTAGAGGCTGAGTCGACCCCAGGGCCATAGTGCCGCCAGAAGGTTTGGGTCAGTTTAAAAATCCTGACCCTACCGGGACTCGAACCCTCGACCTTCCGGCTTGTAGCGCAGTGCCTTAACCACTACGCTACGGCGTGCCCCCAAAGTAAAGTGATCCCACAACAGGCCCGGAGGCCCTTGGGGTAGTAGGAGGTTAAGGCTCCCACTTTTTCTTGACAATTGGCACTTGATGTCAGCCGGGTTGTCAGCCCTGCGTGACGGCCGCCTTTACCCCCAGAACAAGCGTCTGGTACTCATTTCCGTTAGAGGCTGAGTCGACCCCAGGGCCATAGTGCCGCCAGAGGGTTTGGGTCAGTTTTAAAAATCCTGACCCCAACGGGACTTGAACCCCCGACCCTCCGGCTTGTAGCTCAGTGCCTTAACCACTATGCTACGGCGTGTGCCCCTTTGTTATGCATATCCTTATTAATATTGAAAGCCATGCATTAGAACTCTTCAATTCCAGTGTTTTCAAACTTATGTAGTGCTATTTTACAGTTAACATGGGCTATAGATAGTTAATGACTTTTTTCAGCACATGAAAACTATTTACATCAGAACCCCCTTTGATGTCGAACCATTTTTATCCATTGAAAATAGAAGGCAGGGGCAGCAGTACAGCAGGAATATGACTTTCAGCAGCAATAGAGCCATATGTCGATTTCATGTCCTTCATTAAATGACACATTTTGGTGTTTTGTTTGAATTATCATGCTATTTAAATTAGGAATTGATTTACCTCGTTCTATAATTTTTTTTCTTCTCAACAGACTTAGACAGAAAAAAGGATGACTTAACAAGTTTTATAGTAACACAAGCACTTTCCTCTTCCGTGATAATCTTCATTTAGTAGTTTAATTACTTTATTTGGTATGCTCAGAATCACTATACAGTGAACCCTATACAGGATGTGGTCAGAACGCAATGAAATGTCATTGGCAGCCATTTCTGGAATGCTAATAGGCCAGCATGCTACTCGGCCCGAAATGCAGCACGATGTACTACCGATCAGCTTAAATGAGTCAGCGCAACTCACTATCCAGGTCACCTTCCACGTAAGCATCGGGAAGTCGGCTAACAATGTCGGGACTTAAAAATGTTGAAGCATATTGTATAGTATTGGAATGCTACAATATTTGTTACAATATAAATATTATTAAGTTACTATCACTCCATTACTGTATCTCGTTCGAGTATTATATTTTGTTTTAATTAAATATCAATGAGCATAATTCTAACTTTTCAAAGTGTTATCCGGGTTACAGCTGACAGGCTAAGAGGTCTGCCACTGTAATTAATATTAAATGTTTATTAAGTATATCTTACTATTTTGTGATTTGTTAAAATGTTGATAAAGTCAAGTTATAGGCAACCAATTTAGTAGTTGAACTGTACAAGAATTCAGAATTGATGTTTAAAAAGAAACATACATTTTTACGAAACTCAACTTTTTGTATTTTTATAATTTGGAATCCCAAGTATTTTTCGTAGCTTATTTGTATTATTATATACTTCTCAAAATTTGTTCAACACTAGAATATTACACCAAATAGAAAAAAAAAATAAGGGAAAATATACAGTAGTCATACGAGCCAGAACCAGGCTCAGAGATAAAATTTTATAGATCCGCTATGTTAAATTTGTACTTTTTACTCCTA
>JASPKZ010007893.1:387500-423301 GCA_030220185.1 Diploptera punctata | reverse complement strand
AAACCACATATTCTAGCCTTGGAGAACTCTCTATTTTGATATTTTTGGATTTGGCCCGTATTTTGGTGTGCATTATAAATCTCGGGACACAACCTCTAGATAGTATTATTGCAGTTTTGAAATTCAAAATTTGACATTTTTGGAAAACCACAAAGATTATAGCCTTGGAAAACTCTATTTTGAAATTTTGGATTTAGACCGGATTTTTTGCATTATAAATCCGGACACACCCTCTAGATAGTATTTTTGCAATTTTTGAAATTTCGAAAATTTTGACATTTTTTGGAAAACCACAAAGATTATAGCCTCGGAAAACACTACTTTGAAATTTTGGATTTAGACCGGATGTTTTGCATTATGAATCGCGGAGAGAGCTTCTAGATAGTATTTTTGCAGTTTTTGAAATTTCGAAAATTTTGACATTTTTTGGAAAACCACCAAAAATATTGCCATGGAAAACACTATTTTGAAATTTTGGATTTAGACCGGATTTTTTGCATTATAAATCCCGGACATACCCTCTAGATAGTATTTCTGCAGTTTTTGAAATTTCGAAAATTTTGACATTTTTCGGAAAACCACCAAAATTATAGCCTTGGAATACACAATTTTGAAATTATGTATATAGACCGGATTTTTTGCATTATAAATCCCGGACACATCCTCTTGATAGTATTTTTGCAGTTTTTGAAATTTCGAAATTTTGACATTTCTTGGAAAACCACCAAAAATATTGCCATGGAAAACACTATTTTGAAATTTTGGATTTAGACCGGATTTTTTGCATTATAAATCCCGGACATACCCTCTAGATAGTATTTCTGCAGTTTTTGAAATTTCGATAATTTTGACATTTTTCGGAAAACCACCAAAATTATAGCCTTGGAAAACACAATTTTGAAATTTTGGATTTAGACCGGATTTTTTGCATTATAAATCCCGGACACACCATCCAGATTGTATTTTTGAGTTATTGAAATTTCGTAATTTTTGATATTTTTTGGAAAACCAAGATTATAGCCTTGGAAAACACTATTTTGAAATTTTGGATTTAGACCGGATTTTTTGCATTATAAATCCCGGACATACCCTCTAGATAGTATTTTTGCAGTTTCTGAAATTTCGAAAATTTTGACATTTTTTGGAAAAAATCGAAAAAAGATACTTGTAAAAATCAATTTTGAAATTTTCGAATTAGACCGGATTTTTTGCATTTTAAATCCCGGATACACCAACCAGATACAATTCTTGCAGTTCTTGAGATTTCGAAAATATTGACATTTCTTGGAAAGAATCCGAGACTATAGCCTTGGGAAAATCAATTTTGAATTTTTCGAATTAGACCGGATTTTTTGCATTATAAATTCTGGATACACCCTCCACATACTATTTTTGCAGTTTATGAAATTTCGAATATTTCAACATTTTTTGGAAAAAATCCAAGATTATAGCCTTGGAAAAATCAATTTTGAAATTTTGGATTTAGAAGCCGATTATTTGCATTATAAATCCCGGATACACACTAAAAATTCTATTTTTATAGTTTTTGAAATTTCGAAAATGTTTGACATTTTTTGAAAAAAAGACAATATTCTTGGAAAACTGAATTTTCAAATTTTCGAATTAGACCGGTGTTTTTGCATTATAAATCCTGCATACCCCCTCCAGATACTATTTTTGCAGTTTTTGAAATTTCAAAAATTTTGACATTTTTTGTAAAATATCCAAGACTATAGCCTTGGAAAAATGAAATTTGAATTTTTTGAATTAGATCGGATTATTTGCATTATAAATCCTGGATACACCCTCCAGATACTATTTTTGCAGTTTTTCAAATTTCGAATATTTGAAATTTTTTTGGAAAAAGCCTTCGAGAAATCAATTTAGAAATTTTCGATGTAGGCCGGGGTTTTTGTATTATAAATCCCGGATACACCCTCTAGATACTATTTTTGCAGTTTTTTGAAATTACCAAAATTTTGATATTTTTTGTGAAAAATCCAAGGCTATAGCTTTGGAAAAAAAATTTTGAAATTTTCGATTTGACCGGATTTTTTGCATTATGGATCCTGGATACATGCTCCAGATAGTTTTTTGCAGTTTTTAAAATGTCGAAAAATTTGAGATTTTTTAAAAAAAACACATACCATAGCCTTGCAAAACCAATTTTGAAATTTTCGATTTAGAGCGGATTTTTTGCATTATAAATCCCGGACATACCCTCTAGATAGTATTTTTGCAGTTTCTGAAATTTGGAAATTTTTGACATTTTTTGGAAAAAATCCAAGAAAAATACTTGTAAAAATCAATTTTGAAATTTTCGAATTAGACCGGATATTTTGCATTTTAAATCCCGGATACACCAACCAGATACAATTCTCGCAGTTCTTGAGATTTCGAAAATATTGACATTTCTTGGAAAGAATCCGAGACTATAGCCTTGGGAAAATCAATTTTGAATTTTTCGAATTAGACTGGATATTTTGCATTATAAATTCTGGATACACCCTCCACATACTATTTTTGCAGTTTATGAAATTTCGAATATTTCAACATTTTTTGGAAAAAAATCCAAGATTATAGCCTTGGAAAAATCAATTTTGAAATTTTGGATTTAGAGCCGATTATTTGCATTATAAATCCCGGATACACACTAAAAATTCTATTTTTATAGTTTTTGAAATTTCGAAAAATTTGACATTTTTTGAAAAAAAGACAATATTCTTGGAAAACTGAATTTTCAAATTTTCGAATTAGACCGGTGTTTTTGCATTATAAATCCTGGATACCCCTTCCAGATACTATTTTTGCAGTTTTTGAAATTTAAAAAATTTTGACATTTTTGTAAAATATCCAAGACTATAGCCTTGGAAAAATGAAATTTGAATTGTTTGAATTAGATCGGATTATTTGCATTATAAATCCTGGATACACCGTCCAGATACTATTTTTGCAGTTTTTCAAATTTCGAACATTTGAAATTTTTTTGGAAAAAGCCTTCGAGAAATCAATTTAGAAATTTTCGATGTAGGCCGGGGTTTTTGTATTATAAATCCCGGATACACCCTCTAGATACTATTTTTGCAGTTTTTTGAAATTACCAAAATTTTGATATTTTTTGTGAAAAATCCAAGGCTATAGCTTTGGAAAAAAAATTTTGAAATTTTCGATTTGACCGGATTTTTTGCATTATGGATCCTGGATACATGCTCCAGATAGTTTTTTGCAGTTTTTAAAATGTCGAAAAATTTGAGATTTTTTAAAAAAACACATACCATAGCCTTGCAAAAATCAATTTTGAAATTTTCGATTTAGAGCGGATTTTTTGCATTATAAATCCCGGACATACCCTCTAGATAGTATTTTTGCAGTTTCTGAAATTTCGAAAATTTTGACATTTTTTGGAAAAAATCCAAGAAAAATACTTGTAAAAATCAATTTTGAAATTTTCGAATTAGACCGGATATTTTGCATTTTAAATCCCGGATACACCAACCAGATACAATTCTTGCAGTTCTTGAGATTTCGAAAATATTGACATTTCTTGGAAAGAATCCGAGACTATAGCCTTGGGAAAATCAATTTTGATTTTTTCGAATTAGACTGGATATTTTGCATTATAAATTCTGGATACACCCTCCACATACTATTTTTGCAGTTTATGAAATTTCGAATATTTCAACATTTTTTGGAAAAAAATCCAAGATTATAGCCTTGGAAAAATCAATTTTGAAATTTTGGATTTAGAGCCGATTATTTGCATTATAAATCCCGGATACACACTAAAAATACTATTTTTGTAGTTTTTGAAATTTCGAAAAATTTGACATTTTTTGAAAAAAAGACAATATTATTGGAAAACTGAATTTTCAAATTTTCGAATTAGACCGGTGTTTTTGCATTATAAATCCTGGATACCCCCTCCAGATACTATTTTTGCAGTTTTTGAAATTTCAAAAATTTTGACATTTTTTGTAAAATATCCAAGACTATAGCCTTGGAAAAATGAAATTTGAATGTTTTGAATTAGACCGGATTATTTGCATTATAAATCCTGGATACACCCTCCAGATACTATTTTTTGCAGTTTTTCAAATTTCGAATATTTGAAATTTTTTTGGAAAAAGCCTTCGAGAAATCAATTTAGAAATTTTCGATGTAGGCTGAGTTTTTGTATTATAAATCCCGGATACACCCTCTAGATACTATTTTTGCAGTTTTTTGAAATTACCAAAATTTTGATATTTTTTGTGAAAAATCCAAGGCTATAGCTTTGGAAAAAACAATTTTGAAATTTTCGATTTGACCGGATTTTTTGCATTATGGATCCCGGATACATGCTCCAGATAGTTTTTTACAGTTTTTAAAATGTCGAAAAATTTGAGATTTTTTAAGAAACACATACCATAGCCTTGCAAAAATCAATTTTGAAATTTTCGATTTAGAGCGGATTTTTTGCATTATAAATCCCGGATGCACACTCGACATAGTTTTCGTGCTTTTTTCTGAAATTTCGAAAAAGTTCACATTTTTGAAAAAATACTATAGTCTTGGAAAACTCCGATTCCGATTGAGGGTCTTTCCACTTTTCAGCGGTTGCCCTTTTACCAGCCGGCTGCTGACCCTTCACATCCACAAGTGTCAATCACAGAGGTAGATGATCAACAGCCAGTGTAGGGGTGACATGTGGTTAGCATGTCGAGTCCCCCAGCCGTTATAGCTGGTTCCTCAACCTGGAGCCGCTACTTATTGTAGCTACCCAATTGCCTTACGATGCTGGGTGGGCACCGGTCCCATACTGGCCGAAATACCATGAGAAAATTTCTTCCCCCATGGAGACTCGAACCAGCGCAAGTCCCGTAGCTCTGCGCCAAGGCTTCCTACCTTAACCGCTCGGCTACGGCGCGGGAAAACTCAATTTTGAAATTTTCGATTTAGATAGGATTTTTTTGCATTATAACTCTCGGATTCACCCTGCACATAATATTTTAGCAGTTTTTGAATTTCGAATATTTTGACATTTTTCGGAAAATATCCAACACTATATAGCATTCGAAAAATCAATTTGAAATTTTCGATTTAGACCGGAATTTTTGCATTATAAATTCCGGATACCCCCTCTAGATACTATTTTTGCAGTTTATGAAAGTTCGAAAATTTAGACATTTTTTGGTACAAATACAGGACTGTAGCCTTGGAAAAATCAATTTTGTATTTTTGGATTCAGATAGGATTTTTTGCATTATAAATCCAGGATACACACTCTAGATAGTTTTTTTGCATTTTTTGAAATTTCGAAAAACTTGACATTTTTTTGAAAAAAAAAACACAGAATACAGTCTTGGAAACTCAATTTTGAAATTTTGTATCTAGACCGGATTATTTGCATTCTAAATCCTGGATACTCCCTCTAGTATCCAGGTCTTAAAATTTCGAAAATTTTGACATTTTTTGGGAAAAATTCAAGGCCTTGGAAAAATCAATTTAAAAATTTTCGATTTAGGCCGGATATTTTGCATTATAAATCCCGGATACACCCTCTAGATACAATTTTTGGAGTTTTTTGAGATTTCGAAAATTTTGAGATTTGTTGGAAAAAATCCAGGACGAATGGCCTTTGGAAAATCAGTAGTGAATTTTTATATTTATACCGGATATTTGTTGCATTATAAATCCCTGATACACTCTCTAGATACAATTTTTCCAGATTTTGAATTTTCGAAAATTTTGACATTTTTTTGAAAAAATCCAAGACAATCGCCTTGGAAAAATCAATTTTGAAATTTTCGAATTAGACCGAATTTTTTGCATTATAAATTCCGGATGCACCCTCCAGATACTCTTTCAGTAGTTTTTGAAATTTCGTCATTTTTTGGAAAATATCCAAGACTGTAGCCTTGGAAAAATCAATTTTGAAATTTTCGATTTAGACCGGTTTTTTGCATTATTAATCCCGGATACACCCTCTAGATAGTTTTTTTTTCAGTTTTTGAAATTTCGAAAATCTGACAATTTTTGAAAAAAACACGGACTATAATTTTGGAAAATTCAATTTTGAAATTTTGGACTCTAGATAATATTTTTGCAGGTTATAAAATTTCGAAAATTTTGATATTTTTTGTAAGAAAAACAAGACTATAACCTTGGAATAATCAATTTTGAAATTTTCGATTTAGACTGGATTTTTTGCTTTATAAATCCCGGATACACCCTCCAGATACTATTTTTGCAGCTTTTGAAATTTCGAAAATTTTGACATTTTTTGGAAAAAATCCTAGATTATAGCCTTGGGAAAATCAATTTTGAAATTTTGGAATTAGACCGGATTATTTGCATTATAAATCCGGGATACACCCTCCAGATACTATTCTTGCAGTTTTTGAAATTTCGAAAATTTTGACATTCGTTTGAAAAAAATTCAAGATTATAGCCTTCGAAAAATAAATTTGAAATTTTCGATGTAGGTCGGATTTTTTGTATTATAAATCTCGGATACACCCTCTAGATACTAATTTTGCAGTTTTTTTAAATTACCAAGTATATTGACACTTTTTGGAAAAAATGCAAGACTATAGCTTTGGAAAAAACCAATTTTGAAATTTTCTATTAGACCTGATTTTTTGCATTATAAATCCCGCATACAACCTCCAGATACAATTTTTGCAGTTTTTGAAATTTCGGAAATTTTGACATTATTGGAAAAAATCCAAGATTATAGCCTTCGAAAAATAAATTTTGAAATTTTCGATTTAGGCCGGATTTTTTGCATTATAAATCCCGGATACACACTCCAGATACTATTTCTGTAGATTTTGAAATTTCGAGAAAGTTGACATTTCTTTAAAAAAAGACTAGTCTTGGTGGGATAAGCATATTTGGAAAAACACAAAAAAAAATATATATATATTGGTAAAACATTGGTGGAATCTGTTGCAATGTATAGAAGTGAGGTATGGACAATCAATAAGTACTACACGAATAGACTAGTAGCTCTAGAAATGGATTATTTACGGAGAAGTGCCAGAAAGTCTAGATTAGAACATGTCACAAATAAGGAAATTAGAAACATAATGGAAGCAGAAGAAAGCATAATTGAAAGAATTGAGGAGAAGGAATTAAAGTGGTTAGGACATGTCTTAAGAATGGAAGATGAGCGATGGCCGAAGCAACTATATGAATGGCATCCGAACAGAAAGAAGAAAAGAGGGAGACCAAGGTTAACATGGAAGGAAAACATGAAGACAGTAATGCAAGCTACAGGGCTAAGCATCGAAGATGCCCAAGACCGTAGGCTTTGGAGGTTTGGCACGGGAAGACGGCAGCAGCTGTAAAAACCCGAAGATAGATAGATAGACCAAAACTATGGCCTTGGAAAACTCAATTTCGAAATTTTGGATTTAGACCGAATTTTTGGCATTACGAAGTTCGGACACAACTATTGAATGCATTTTTGTGGATTTTTAAATTTAAAAAAATTGAGATTTTTTGGAAAAATACCAAGACTATAGCCTCGGACAACTCAATTTTGAAATTTTGGATTTAGACCTGATTTTTAACAACAGAAATCCCGGACACACCCTCCAGATTGTTTTTTTTGCAGTTTTTGTATTTTCGAAAATGTTCACCTTGTTTGGAAAAACAGGAAGACTGGAGCCTTGTAAAAATCAATTTACAAATTTTGAATTTAGGCCGGATTATTTGTATTTGAAATGTGGGACACAAGCTCTAGATTGTATTTTTGCAGTTATCTACATTTGGAAAATTTTACATTTTTCCGAATAAAACACCTTGGAAAACTCAAGTTTATAATTTTGGATTGAGACCGGATTTTTTTCATTAGAAATCACGGCCATATCCTCTAAGACTTTATTCTTGCAGTTTTTTAAATTTGGAAAATTATGAACTTTTTTTGAAAAAACGCCGAGAATATAGCATTGGAAAATTGGATTTTAAAATTTGGAATGTAGACCGATTTTTTAATTACAAATGCCGGACACAACCGCTAGATTGTATTTTTGCAGATTTTTGAAATTTAGAAATAGTTAAATTTTTTGAAAAAATCACGAAAGCTATAGGTAGCCTTGGAAAACATAATTCTGAAGTTCTTTTATTTAGCCCGCATTTTTTGCATTAGACATCTCGGACACGCCTCCTACATTGTGTTCTTGCAGTTAACGAAATTTCGAAAATTTTGACTTTATTTGCAAAGCTCAAGTTTGAAATTTTGGCTTTAGGCCCGATTATTTGCATTAGAAATCATGGACCCACCCTATAGATTGTATTTTTGCAGTTTTTGAAATATCGACATTTTTTAAAAAAAAACACCAAGAAAACACTATTTTTAAATTTTGGATTTAGACAGGATTTCTTATATAATAAATCCCGGACACTCCCTCTAGTTTGTATTATTTAGTTTTTCAAATTTCGAAAAATTTGACTGTCTTGTACACCTGTAGGTGGCGTTTTTGTGGTTTTTGAAATTTCGGTTTTTGACATTTTTTGGAAGAACACTGACACTATCGTCTCGGAAAACCCAATTTTAAAACTTTGGCTCTATACCCAATTTCTTCCATTAGATATTCCGGACACAGCCTCTAGATTGCATTTTTACAGTTTTTGAAATTTTGAACATTTTGACTTTTTTGTGAAAACACCAAGACTATAGCCTGGGAAACCCCAATTTTGATTTTTCGGATTAAGTCTGGATTTTTTGCTTTAGAAAGACCGGACACACGTCTGGATTGTATTTTTGCGGTTTTTAATTAAAAAAAACTTTTTTTTTGGAAAAACTCCGATACTGTAGCCTTGGAAAATTAAATTTAGAAGTTTTGGATTTAGACCGGATTTTTTGCATTAGGTATCCCGTTCACACCCGCTAAATTGTATTTTTGCAGTTTATTGAAATTTCGAAAATGTTTTTTTTTTGGAAAATCACCGAGGCTACAGCCTTGGAAAACTCTAATTTGAAATTATGGTATAGACCAGATTTTTTCCATTAGGTGTCCCGGTCAAACCCGATTGTATTTTTGCAGTTTTGAAATCCCGAAAATATTTACATATTTTGGAAAAACGCTAAGACTATACCCATGGAAAACTCAATTTTGAAATTTTATATTTAGACCGGATTTTTGCACTAGAAATCCCGTACACACCCTCTAGATTGTATTTTTGCAGTTTTCGAAATTTCGAAATTTTTTACATTTTTTGGAAAAACACCATGACTATAGCCTCGGAAAACTCAATTTTGTAATTTTGGAGTAGACCGGATATTTTGCATTAGAAATCCCGGGCACACCCTCTAGATTGTGTTTTTGGAGTTTTTAAAATTTCGGAAATTTTGACATTTTTTGGAAAAAACTCAATTCTGAAATTTTGGATTTAGACTGGATTTTTTGCATTAGAAATCCCGGACACACGCTCTAGATTGTATTTTTGCATTTTTTGAGATTTACAAAATTTTTTATATTTTTTGGAAAAGCACGAAGACTCTAGCCTTGGAAAACTCTATACGGTAATTTTGGATTTTGTCCGAATTTTAATCCAGAGTGAGTGTAGGGTATTTTGTTTTTTAGTTGCGCAAATAACCTGTAGACTGAATTTTGTTTATTTCAAATATCGAAACATTTGAAAATTTTCATCAAAACTCGGAGGATATGTATTGGAATTTTTAACCGTGAAATTTGGGATTTAAACATGCTTTTTTGTATTAGAATTATTCCCGTACACATTATGTAGACTTAACACTTGCAGTTTTTATAGATCGTAAAATGTTACATTTCTTGTTAAAACAATATACAATTCGGAAATTTAGACAAGATTTTTTGCATTAGAAATACTGGATGCACAATGTAGACTGAATTTTTACAGTTTTCACAATTGCGAAAATGTTGACATATTTCGTAAAAACACTAAACACCTTGAGGAAAAAATAGGAAAATGTAGGATTTAGACCGGATTTGATTACATTAGTTATCCCGGACACACACTGAAGAATGGATTTTTGCAGCTTTCATAATTTCAATTACGTTTTTTCATTTTTCGTAAACATTACAAGATACTATAGCCTTGGATTTTACAATTGGGAAATTTGATTTTTACATGGGATTTGTTTAGCACTGGAAATCCCGGACAAACCTGTAGACTGAATTTTTGCAGTTTTTAAAATTTCTAAAATTTTAACATTTTAGTAAAAATATCAAAATTTTTCTTCCTTATGTACAATTGAGGAATTTGTAATTCAGCAGTATTGAACATTTCGAAAAAAATTATATTTATGTAAAAACTCCGCGATTTTAATCCTGGATAATACAATCGGGAAATTGGGATTTAGACCGAATTGTTTTGCACTGGAAATCCCGGACATACTCAGCGGACTGAATTTTTGCAGTTTTTAAGATTTCCAAAGTTTTAACATTTTTGGTAATAGTACCAGAACTACATAGCTTTGGTATATTCAATCAAGAAATTTGGGATTTAGACTGAAATTTATGCATTACAGATGCCGAACACATCATATAGGCTGAATTTTTGCAATTTTCAAAATTTCGAAAATGTTGACACTTCGTAAAAACACAATACTCTATTGGGGGAATTTGGGATTTAGTCTCGATTTTTTTATTAAAAACCCCTGACAAACCCTGTAGACTATTTTTTTTGCATTTTTAAAAATTCGAAAATGTTAATTTTCGTTACAGCACTAAGAATATATCCTTGGAATATAAAATAGAGTAATTTGGACTATAACCAGACTTTTTGCATTAAAAATGCCGAAAACACCCCGTAGACTGAATATTTGCAGTTTAGAAAAAATCGATTATTTTGATTTTCTTTTGTTAAAACACTAAGACTATAGTCTTGAAACATACAATAGGGAAATTTGGGATTTATACAGGATTTTTTGCATTAAATATCAGGGAAGGACCTTTCATATGCATTTTACAATTTTCAAAATGTCGAATTTTTATAAAAACGCGAAAAATAAATAGCTTTTTAATACACAATTGGGGAATTTGAGACTTAGATAGGATATTTTGCACTAGAAATACCGGACGCAGCTAGCAAAACTGCATGAATGCAGTTTTCAAACTGTCGAAAATGTTGACTTTTTTTGGTTAAAATCACAGAGACTCATAATATATAATCGGTATTTTCGGATTTAGACTGGATTTTTTCATTAGAAATTCTGGACACGTCGTGTAGACTGTATTGTTGCAGTTTTAAAAATATCGAAAATGTTGTAATTTTTGGTGAAACACCAAGCCTTGGAATATGCAATCGGGAAAATAGGGATTTAAATCGGATTTTTTAAATTATAAATTCCGGATGCATCCTGTAGTCTGAAATGTTGCATTTTTCAAAATTTCGAAAGAATTAACTTTTTGGAGGGTTGATTTATGGAGGTTTCATGTTTTCTTGTATCTTACCTTTTTTAAATATATCACCAGGTGTTAGAATAAGTGATAATGTAACTTGGGATGTAGGCCGCATTTTTTTGCATTGGAAATCCAGAACACTGGATATTTAAAGTTTTAAATTTTTTTAAATGTTGACATTTTAGAAAAATCACAAAGACAAGGAATTCAGAGATTTGTGATTTTAGTAGTCTTGTTATAGGCCCTACAAATCTGGAAAATACCGTTTAAACTTTTTTTTTCAGTTTTCGATATTTGTAAAATTTTGATATTTTTGATAAAAACACTGAGACTGCATAACAGCCTTTGAGAAAGTGATAGGGTAATTTGGGGTGTAAGCCGCTATTTCTGATTTATAAATTCCGAACATACCATGCAAACTGGATTTAGGAGTTTTCAGTATTTCTAAATTGTTGACTTATAATTAAAAAAAAATGAAGACTGTAGTCTTGAGTAAGGGATAGAAAAATGTCAGATGTATTACGAATTTTCTACTTTTTGAATCCCGATCACACCGCGGAGACCAGATATTTGGAATTCAAAATATTTATAAAAATATTGACTTTTTAGTAAAACGTCAAAACTTAGCCTTGTAATCAAGGATATGCAAATTTAGGATGTAAGCCATTTTTGTTACTTTAGAAATCCCGAACAAACCAATGAGACTGGATCTTCGTTCTTTTCTAAATTTTAAATATACTGACATCTTTAGTAGTAACACCGAAACTATTGACTTAGAATAAGGGATCAGGAATTTTGTATGTACTTTTTTTTCATTCGGAATACCGAACTCACACCGGAGAGTGGATTTTTTAATTTTTCAAAATTTGTAACATTTTGACATTTCTTCGGACGAATGCCAAGACTGTAATCTTGGAATAAGAGATTGGGCATTTTGAGATGAAAGTCAGATATTTTGCTTGATAATCCACGAAAAAACCCTCGAGGACTGGATTTTTTAATTTTAAATTTCCACTTTCAGTAGTATCACCTTGACTATATCCTAGGAATAAGCGGTCGGAAAATTTGGATGCAAGCCGGATTTTTTACTTTAGAAATCCCGAACATATCCTGGAGACTAGTTAGTTTTAATTCTCGATATTTCTATTTTTTTATATTTTTAGTAAAATAAGCCAAATATACCATACCTTTGGAATAAGTGATAGGGAGGTGTGAATGTAGGCCCTTTGTTATATAAATACAGGACACATCCTGAAGACGGGGTTTTTGGACTTATTTCTGAAATATTGACTTTTTAGTAAAACATCCAGATTATAGCCTTGAGATAAGGAATCGAGAAATTTGGAATGTAGGCCAATATGGATATGAATATGGATTTTAGGAGATTTAAAATATTATAATTTATCCATATTGTAGCCACAGAATATTGCCACGTTCCTGGATGGCTAACAGTCCCATACTGCCCGAAATTCCATTAGAAAACTTATTCCTCCACGTAGAGTTGATGCAGCACTAGTCCTGTAGTTCTGCACCTAGGCACGGTGCCTTAAACATCTCATCTACATGCCGGACATCAGTAGGATTACGGTAAATCTAATTATTAAGCTGTGAACAAGGAGAAATCTGGAAATAGTGTAAAATGTTACTTCGCTATAGGGTAAGAGGGGTGAAGATGGCGATTTTTTTAAAAATCCCAAATAATTTAAACACTAGGCATTTAATTAAAAAAAATAGAATTAAGAAATATATTCTACATACATTTGGCGAAAGAATCTAAGCATATCACAAAACAGTTTTGAAATTTAATTAGGAAAAAAATGTTTAGATAATTTGGAGCGCTGCCCCATCTCTGCAACCAGGGTGGGAAAGATGACGCACTTCAAAATATTTAACTCTCTATTTTATCCTGGTCTCTTATATTTATCTTTTCCTTCCTAACACATAGGAAACATAAATTAGCATGTATGTGATATGTTTTATACAACCATTTGGAGAATATAATGCAATTTAATCCAATCTGCTATACATGTGGTTCCTTCGTAGCGTTCAAGACACTCAACACTCTCGTTTTCACTCTCTGAGCTGTCATGTGATGAGTCAAATGCAAACCTAGTTTTGAGATTTGTGCTGTGTTTGTGGGCAGCAGCTTTTGCTCTTTCCCCCCCCCCCTTCTTTAAAGTCTGTAATTACTCTTGCTGACTCTTTTCCTCCTTGAGCAACTTTAGGAATCTTAAGAATATGGAATATTTTTTGGAATGCCTTATTAGGAGCTAGGGGCAGATGTAAAGGTTGACTAATTCCTTTGCAAAGCTCAAGTCTCTGACTTTTGAAGCAGAAGTTGAGGATTTAGAGCTTTATATTGGAAATAACGATTTGATCCTGAAAATTGTGACATGCTAAATGTCGCTGCTGAGTTCACATCCATGTGTGTTAACACGTAGATGGAAGATAATCCAGCCAGCATAGGGGTGACATGTGTTCAGCATGTCGGGTCCCCCAGCCATTAAGCTGGTTTCCTCAATCCGAGGCCGCTACTTATTGCAGGTACCCATGCTAGATAGACACGAATCACATACTTACTTACTTACTCACTGGCACTATCGAACCCGTAGGTTCATGGCCGCGCGGACATAAGCTCTCCATACATCCCTATCCTGAGATAATGCCTTCCAATCGTTCCCTGCATAATCTACCTCCCTCAAATCATAGTTAATGTTGTTCTCCCATCTCATTCTTGGTCTACCAACTGGGCGTTTTCCTTCTGGCTTTCCTACAAGAAGTTTCCATGCACGTCTTTCATTCCCCATACGCGCAACATGTCCTGCCCATTTAACTCTACGAGACTTAACTGTTCTTATTATATCTGGCTTCCTATAAAAACCATGTAGTTCATTGTTCTGTAGTCTTCCCCATTCACCTGTCTGTTCATCTCTCTTTGGTCCAAAAATTTTCCTAAGAAATTTATTCTCAACAACTCGTAATCTCATTTCCTCCCTTAAAGTAAGAGTCCATGTTTCGCACCCATATAATATAACTGGTAGAATAATAGTTTTATATATTTCGAGCTTAACGTTTTTTGAAAGGAGTTGGGACATCAAAAGTCTCTGCAATGCATAATAGCACGCATTTCCAGAATTGAGCCTATGTTTAATTTCTTTGTGCATCTCATTCCTATTTGTGATTATTGTTCCCAGGTATTTGAATTCAGCCACTTCCTCAAAATTTCCCTCATTTGTCATTAGCTGTCCATTTCCATTATATAATGCATTTCTACGTGTGACGACACCAATCACATACTGTCCGAAAATGTATTCCCCTATAGGGACTCGAACCAGCGAAAATTCTGTAGCTCTGTACCAAGGCATGATATCTTAAACCACTCGGCTACGGCGCTGACTTAAAATTTCAAACATGTAATTAATTAGGAATGAAGATAAAAATATATTTATTATATAGAAAATATTGGGCTTATCTGAATACGAGGATTATTTTTTTTTATAGAAAACGAGAATAAAATGAATAATAAATATTTAGATTTTGAATCAAATTTATTGTGTTCTGTGTAATTGTTTCGATTAATATTGTATGTAATGAATTCATGTCATTCATAATACAAGTAATTATATTTTAAAAACATTAGTGATTTTGTGAAAGGTTAGCACATTTCAAACAAGCCTAACTTTTTTATCCAATGCCCCAGGTTGTCATTTCGACATTTCTGATGTTCTCTTCAGGCATTGGCGTAATGGTAACCCACTTATGAGGTTGGGGCGCCTGAAAGGTGGGGTTACGGCTGCCCCAATAATATGAGGGTGATGATGATGATAGTGATGATAGTGGTGCGCCCGGAGAGTCCTTATTCCTATGAATGATGATGATTAGCACATGATGGCCGTATGATGTTCGGGGACCGCTTCGGCCTTAAGGTTTGTCTTAAAAGTGAGGAAAAACCCCGAAAATACCTCACCTAGGAAACTTGTCCCGACCGGTGATTGAACCTAGGCCCGCTGCGTGACAAGGAGCGACTGTGGACACAAGTATAATTTATTTTACTTGATTCTATTTAACATTTCAAATATAACTTAGTGTTCATAAACTAAATTTAATTTGTATATTTAGTTATTGATTGTAATTTGCCCTGCAAATTAAATATATAAGTAATATTGCATTCATGTATTTCTATATCATTTTGATTGCACAATTTCATGTAGGTTCGAAAAAAAAAATATATGTAACTTGTCAAAGGGAAAGTGTTTTAGTTGAACGCAAAATCAGTCCGTGTTTTAAATGACAGGGCGCGCCAACTCTCCTACCCTTCTTGTGCACCATCTTACACTATTCGCACACTTTTTTTGTGAATAGATTAGATCTAAACTATTTGCAGGATGACAATGAACTATGGTATTATGTACAAGGACAAAGTTCTTTGTGTATAAAAATAACAACCTTCCTCCTAACGGTATTCTACCCCATTCAAACCTGTGTTCAATGTAAATCTTCCCTCACAAAATCTTAAGGTCTTCAAAGAAACAGAAATCTAGCCCTCTCGTAAACATGAAGCAATGGGAAGATCACTTCAGTAACCTCCTGGGAGGAAAGGACAAAACGCCAAACTGCTTCACACCGCATGCGGCAAACATACATGACATGAGCCCAATTACAACAGAAGAAGTCAGCCAACTCGTAAGAAACGAGAAAAATAACAAAGCAGCTGGTCCGGACGGGATATTTCCTGAACATCTTAAGGAAACACTTCAAGACTTGTTAGAACCGCTAACATGTCTGTTCAATGAATGCCTAAAAGATAATTCAATCCCACAACAATGGAGAGAGAAATTCGATTATAACTGTCATCTACAAAGGGAAAGGAAGGAAAGAAAACCCGAACTCCTACAGGGGAATTGCCCTGGAAAATGTTATGTTCAAACTCTTCTCGAAGATCCTGCTAAGACGTGTGGAACACAAACTACGTGCCAGTATACCTCAGAATCAATATGGCTTCACCCCGGGTAGATCTACACTGCATGTTGTCCAAGAAATCATACAAGAAGTAATAACGACCTTAGCACAACTTGCTACACCATTGTATGTGATATACATAGATTATTCCAAGGCATTCGACAGTATTGACAGGAAAATCCTCATCCAGAAGCTAGAGAACATACTAGGCAGCTCAAACAGCGAATTAGGAACAATTAAATCAATCCTAACAACAAACTATGTGACAATCAGTGATGGTATATCGATGTCGAGAAGTGTTACTCAAACAAGGGGGGTCCTACAAGGAGACCCGATGAGTCCCGTACTCTTTAATGTAATGACGTCAGACATCGGAGAGACTATAGACACAAGAAATGTTAAGCTACTCATGTACGCAGACGACATGATCATCCTCTCTAGGAATCAAGGAGACCTCCAAACAGCCATGGAGAAAATTAGGATATGGGCACTTGAAAACTCGATGGAAATAAACAGCGCCAAGACAAAGGCAATGAAATTTAGGAAAGGAGGAAGGCTGGCTAATAAGGACCATCTTATATGCGGAGGAGAAACCCTAGAATTCGTATCAAGCTACAAATACTTGGGGGTCACCTTACAAACAACTGGAACCGCTTTCTCACTTCATATACAGGATCGAGCAACAGCTGCAACGAAAGCCATGTACGATATCCCTAAACTCCAAAGTCTATCCCTCTCAACTGCAATGAAACTCTTCAATCTTAAAATAATGCCGGCCGCAACATACGGAATCCAGCTAATATGGAATTAGTTGACGGTGAAAAATCTTAAGAAACGGGAGAACGTTAAATCAAGGTTCCTCAAAAGAGCACTGTCAATTTCATAATATACAAGAAATAGTTAAGCCTATAAAATAGCCCAGGAATCCTTCTTCATCGAAGATATCAGACACTGTTTCAGACTACCGGAAACGCAAGCATACAGAATCGTCATCGAGGACAGACAGAACAAAACCGCTCAGATACCGACAGAAATTATGGAAACAGACGCAATGAAAACAGAAACCTGGAAGCAACCGAACTTCGACACTTGTACACACGCTTTGCAGCCCATGGATTTCATGGGAATATATGCCTGAACAACATGTACCATGAACCCAAGGAGGACTGCATCTGTAAATTATGCAACAATCCATGTCCCAAATATCATCTAGCGAAGCGTAAAAACAGGACTCTACTACTAAACACAGTAATTAAAGACTGGTAAAAAGCTAACTTAAAATTAATGTACACATTGTGTTTAATAAAGTAAAAAAAAAAAAAGTAAATCTTCACAAATTTCTAACATACCATGTACATGATTCCACACAACAACAAACATTTTCTTTCTCTGTCTTGCTAATATAAACGCAAGAATTTCAGAAATTACTTTCTCTGATGATGTATATGCTTAGATAGTGAAAACCTGGTTTTCCTCCGAATTCAGTGAAAACTATGAGATGCGCCATCTGTCCAACCTGTGCCAAATTCACTCCTCCGCTTTATCACTATGTATATACAGAAATGAAATAATTAATAAAAAACATAAAAATGTCCATTAATTTATTATTTTCAGTATATATACATTTTAAGTTCACTATATTAAATATATGGTACATAACTTGACAACATTTTGCAGGAAATATCTAATTTATACTATTGTATACTGGAGGTGTCCAGTGGAACAGAAGCACATGCTACCAAAGTAGACCTATGTTTCCTTCTACGAGTTACTAGGGACCGGACTTCTTTGTAAACAATTCTTTTTTTCTCCTTAATATAAACAACCCTAAAACAAAGGTTTTGCACGATAGTGCATTCTGTCGTATCATGATTGAAAGTCCAATTTCCTCAATTTCGGGGTTGCAAACCTATAAATAACTAAACAACATTATATTACAAATTACCTATCTAGTGCGGGATGTAAAAACCACTGTATTTTATGTATACTACGTACAATGTATATACAAACATATATCCAAAAGATAATAATATACATTATACGAAACAAATCACTGCATTTTAAATGAACTGAACTTTATTTGAAACAATATAAAACAAATTCGTACTTGCCGCCATTTTATATCTGATTAGTGTCACGGCCTGCTGTAATCTAAACTAAATCATTTTCGGCATTTGCGGTATAAACATTGGCCACTCTGTTAACGTTAGTAAGTTGTTTATAATGAACTTAAATATTTCGAACAAAGATGCTACTACTTTAGTATTATTTATTATTTTGAAAACACTATCGTGCAAAAAGTAATGTACAACGCACGTTTGTGTAGTGTTTTACAGAAGCTCGGAAATTAAAAGCCGAGCGATCGCGAGGATTTTAATCATTTTCTCGCTTCTATAATAATCATTTCCCAACATCGCATTGTAATATACTATTAATGGCCTGATCGAAGTCTGACAACTTTTTATTCAAAGATTTATTTAAAATAAAAGTACATATCCTATATCAAAGAAGTTTTGCGAATAAACATCTTCGATACTTCCTCCATAATTACTTACTTTAGCACTATTTTGATGTCGTGTAAATAAACAATTTCCATAGCTTCTCTACAAGTATTGTCTGTCCAACGGATCTGTGCCCCCATATGATATGCGAACTAAAGCCTACTTCCTTTTCTGCCTCGGAAAATCATTTCCCTCCCTGCATTCCTATCTCGTTCTTTTCTTTTTCTCTCTTGCACTTGCACTCCAGCGTTGTCAACTCAACTCCAACTTTGCATTATTCAATATTCAAAAGCCATGACACTGGGGGAAGTTTGGCAACATCCCTACTCAAGTGGCTGCCGCTTGACGCGGTGGGAGGGGAGTGCGGTGGAATGGTGTGAGTATATGAGTATAGACTGTACTTTTCTAAGAATGATGTCGGCGGCTATAGGGGCACAGATCCGTTGGTCCGAGTATACATATTTTAGTACTTTATTAAAATTCTTTCAAAACAATTCCGAAGGTTTGTTACTTCATTTCGCTCATTCAGTTGTCGGGGAACTATAGTATATTGCGATACAAGTGAGGTAAGCACTTGTTACTGATCGAGAAAAAAGTTTGAAAAAAAAAAAACGAGGCGCTTGCGCCGAGTTTTTTCAATTTTCGAGATCTGTTACGTGCTTACCTCATGTGTATTGCATACTATTTTTTGATCGATGTGACTAATTTTTATTAAATTAATTAAAATATTGGTTGGATGTAAATGACTTCTATGAGAAAGAAACATTTGGTGATCGTTGCTATGTAGCTTTTTATTTGTTTTATTATAAGCAAGGATTGTTGGCTGTGGAGACATTTTTATATGTAGTACCGTGATTAGAATCTGATAATTTTATTATGAAAGGAGTCATGGTAGATGATAGAGAACTAAAAGTAGCCTGGAGAGTGGGATGTTCTGCATTAATTCCGGAAAAGTCAAAATAAAGGTACGAGTTAGTGTACAAAACATTCAAGAAATGTTTTATTTTACTTACCGAACGTGTGTTTTTGAGTCCATATCAGCATTGCGATTTCTTTTGTTTGCATAACAACCAGGTTAGATGTGGTAACATTGACTTACTTCCAGTAACAACAATATTGGTAAGTATAAGAAATTAGTCATATCGACCAAAAAATATATTATATCATACACTGATTTCATTGTTAATATGACATCTGACGATAAGTAAATATATATTGTATGTTTACATTATCTTGTCAGAATAAGATCGCTATACATATGATGTTTAGCTGCAATTGGCCATTCCAATACTCATTTTTCTCGAAAGTTACATGTTTTCTCACATTTTCGTTTTATTGTTATGAAAATATATTTCACTTTTATCGCATATTTTTCTAAATTTTAGCACGTAAAAATTAAACATTTTCATGTTTTTAATACATAAAAATCCGAGCCCTAATTAAGACTCCAGGAAACATTGGCTGCCTCCCTTGTATAAAAATAACGTAATTGTTAGGCAGGTAGAATGTGCTACTTTTCCACTGAACACTTCAATTATTTACAACATATATTCTTTAATACTTAACAACCCGTAATATAGTTATAGGCTATGTATTTTACATTTGTAACGATGTATTGCGCAGTATGATTGTTATAAGCCACAGGAGCATTAAAAAATATTAACATGGTACTGTGCACAGTTTAAGACATAAAATGTGGCCTCTCCCTTCTACCCAGGAAATTATCAAAATCCTCGTTGGTGTAATTTCAATTAAGGCTAGGTTTATACGCAAACGTGGAATCAGAATTCAATTGAAGGGCTTAGGGCAATATCATGATAAGCCACATATGGTTCTTTCTGATATATAATGATTTTAATGTTTCAAAAATTCTTCTTCTTCTTCTTCACTTCCTGGTTTAGGCAAGAGTTGTCTGTTCCATCTTCACTAATAGATCTAAGACCATCTCTTCCGAGGACGTCCGACATCTCTTCTTCCTCTTGGAAAATAATGGCAGATGTAAATTATAAATACTAAATGATGTAAAGATGTAAATTATAAATACTAATTCAAAAGCATTATTGCTATTACAAAGTGTGTCTATATTATGTTTTAACTCAACACTGGCGCACTTTCAAATTATTTTATGGATATATCAATACATTTATTTGCTATTATTGTAATGAATGACATTTCCTAACATAATGTGGCTCATCATGTTACTGCCCTAAGCCCTTCAATTTTACTAAATTTGGTTTCAATGTTAACTATACGTTCAACTAAATTCACAAAGATGTTGAATACAAGGTAATTACAATTTATCCATTTTATAATACACTAACTAACTCACTGGCTCTATCTGACCTTAGGTTCATGGCAGCCCGGACATAAGCTCTCCATACATTCCTATCCTGAGCTAATGTTTACCAATCATCCCCTGTATAATCTACTTCAAATCATGGATAATATTATTATCCCACCTCATTCTTGTTCTACTAAGTGAGCGTTTTCCCTCTGGTTTACCTACAAGAAGCTTCCATGCACCTCTTTCATCCCCCATACGTGACATGTCTTGCCCATGGTAGTCTACGAGATTTAACTGTTATTATTATATCTGGCTTTCTATACATATCATGTAGTTCATTACTATGGAGTTTTCTTCATTCACCGGTCTGTTGATCTCTTTTTGGCCCAAAAATTTTCCTAAGATATTTATTTTCAAATACTCGTAACCTCTTTTCCTCCCTTAAAGTAAGAGTCCATCTTTCGTATCCATATAGGCCTAACTGGGAGAATAACTGTTTTATATATGTTCAGTTTAATATTTTTGAAAGGACTTGGACGAAAAGACTCGCTGTAATGCATATTAGCACGCATTTCCAGAATTGAGCCTATGTTTAGTTTCTTTGTGCATCTCATTCCTATTTGTAATTATTGTTCTTAGATACTTGAAATCAGTCACTTATTCAAAATTTCCTTCATTTGCCATTAACTGTCCATTTCCAGTATATAACGCATTTCTATGTGTGAACATAGGCCTATATTTAGTTTTAATGATGTTTACTTCCAGTCCCAATTTCTTAGTGTTACTCAATAGAGTGTGCATATTGGCCCTTAGTATCTCCTCCCTATCGCTCAATAACACATCATCAGCTTAAACTAAAAGCCTATTAATGCCGTTCAGTTGTAGGCCTTCTTCATTCTCCAAAGATTTTATGGCATGCTCTTATACAAAATTAAATAGTAGAGGAGATCGTGCATCTCCTTGCTTTAAGCCATTGTGAATTTCAATTTCTGATACATTGTTGTAAAAATTATCAATTGAGTCGAATGTTCATTAAGGGGAGTATTAAATCCGGCAATGTTAAGATAACCAATTTAATGTTCCATTTTATTTAAAAACGTTCGAGGTCAACCTGGGTCTTAATTGAGGCCCTACAATGCATAAAGCACATTCATATTGTAGTCCAAAACTGAAAATGACGAGAGAAAAAAATGTCCACGCAAAATAATGTCTAATGTAAGCCTATACAGATGTCCAACAGAATATGTTCACGTACGAAAATAAATTATTAAATGAATACTTAGTTATTAAATAGACTAATAATGCTCTCAGAAATTGTAATATGTTGGAAATTTGTTTCAAAAAAATTTACGGTTTACACAGGACAAAATGCGTGGCTGAAGGTTACCATTCCAGATATCAAAGAGAGGTTTCCACTCACCAAGTGTGTATACAGAGATTTCTAGATAATATAAGCACACAACAAAATTAAGTAAGAGAGTTCGGGTATACAACGTCAAGCGACTCACATAAATATCAGGGAGCCTATAAATTAAATAAACAGGCCCACTACAACACAAATAAGAGCACAAAAAATATTAAGATAAATGAAGAATATACACTATAAAACCAAATACTTGAAGGTCATATTTTATAATATTTTATTATCATCTTCCTTTCATGTTGTAGTCCTGAAAGGAATGTTAGGTCTACACAACATCATCATCATGAACGAATCCGTTTTAGGCCATGTGATCTGTGACGGTAAACCTAATGAAGATGGTCTAGATCTTTCCACCGATGTTTTGGTCTTAATTTCCGTTAAAACAATAGACTATAATGTGCTACGAGAGGGACAGAAATTTCAAAATTTACGTATAAATAAATATATAGGCCTTTAATAAGAAAGGGCATTAATATATTACCGGTATATAAGTCGGTTCATTTTTTTTTAAACTGAACATTTTGTTGAACGGGCATTTAGTTAAGTTGGACATTTTGTAGATTGAGAATTTACGATAGTTGCCATCTTGCAATGAATATTTAGATTCAGGATCTTCAAGATATGTTTTAATGTCAATATTAAGATGCTAAAAATATAAGGCATATTCATATTTCTTATAGAGTGCACATTCTTTAAGTTTGAATTACGTTCCTTGTTAATAAATATGATCAAAATGACTTGTAAACTTCAGGTCACAAAATACGGTTTCGTCACAAAAAATATGTTTTTACAGACTTTTATTGGTGACGTCCTAAGGTTGGTGAGCATTGCACACAGTACTCAGAGTAAAGCGATGTAGAATAAATTTGTATTACATTTTTTAAATCCTTTTTTCGTTTGGACACAAAAAAATGGCAAGAAAATAAATGAACACTAGTATAGGGCCAGAATTTTATATAATACCAAATTAAGAAACACGTACATAAAAGTGTAACAAAAATTGGTGAAATATGAAAATAAATATGAATCACTTATATGTAAAATCCAACATTTCGTTTCTTTTCTACAAAATGGAAGTATACGAGAAGGATATTCAAATCTCTATGTTAATTCATAATCAGTTCACGTCTTCTGCAAAATACTGAAGTACAGGTGTCTCCCATTCAAGCGTTTAACTCACACTGGAACGGTATGTACAATTAATATTATTGTAATAGACTTTTCTAAATGTTCCTTTGTCGTGCACAGTTTTCTGTTTGAGAATATATTTTTATTAGCACATTGGTGACCAATGTCAACAGCTGTGCGTTCCACCCACCGCTGCTGGACCGGACATTTCTGTCAGTAGGGTGGACTTTTAAATTTTAAACCGCGCTAGCACAGTGTGACTTTTACATCAATATATTTACAGTCAATAACAATAATGCATAAGTAAATCTGTATTAGTGTTCTCACCAGACCTTCTAGTAGAAATTGAGGGTTTTATAGCGTTGGAAACATTTCCCTATATGTAAAGGCGCAGTGCAAAAGACCATATGTAGCGAGTTTCTTTTCTTGTGTTCACTGCAAACGCGGCAAGGTTTAGAGGGTTTTTTTGTTTCCAATCACAATTGGTCTTAATTTATGTTTCTTCATGTCTCAGCCTCCCTGGTGGGTCTTGACGTGGTCTCCTAGAAGTGGTTTCCTTTTCTCTCTGTCTTTCTTTCTATCCGCTGTCATCTGTTCCTAATTTCACTACTGCCAAACAAGAGGCTGTTTCAAGCAAAAAATTTTCTGTTTGACATTTTGCTGTTAGGATTTTGAAATTTATAGACCCTGAAAGCATTAAAGAGTGCACAATTCAGAAGCTACAATACAACTTTCTTACTCCATTTCACTGTTTTCCTAAGGATGGAGTAATATGATAGGTACTGGTCAGCCCTGTCTACACCCTTCACATACTTGTTATATTGAAGTATTCAATAGGACATTTTTACAACTTTACTCCTCCCACTCTCGTGTTGCCTGATGCAATGTGCTAACCATTCTTACGTCTCTTTTATCTTTCGATGTTTGTAGCAAAAGGTCCCCCTTACTACAACATTAACTTTCTCCTGGTTTGAGTTTATTTGTTGCTTCCACAAATGATTTTCGAAGCCCTCTGTTAATCCTTATTATTTCACAAACTCTCGTCTTTCTTTCGAGCAAATCTTCAGCTATAGCCACACTATTATAATAATTATCCTGGTGGACATGATGCCACAGATATAAATTCGGCTCCAGAACGCAAAATAGAGTTTCTTCAATTTTTTCCGCTCTGCAACATACATTTACAGTTTACATACGTATCCCGTAATCGCCTAACTACCGGCATTAAAATTCCATATTTCACCAGCCGTCTGTCTTAAAATTGCAAACAACTCTTTCTGTAAAGTTGGAAATTTCATAAAAGAGAATAGAGGGGCACAAAACAACTAAAATTTATTTCACAATGAGAAGAAACAACCGGTCGTCTAGCGCTGGCCATTTAAACACGGAGATCTCCGTGGCCCGTCACCAATGTGTTAATAGAGAAATGTGGGTATACTTTGCAAGACGTCAGCAGTGCATTTTCATACAGAGGGATTGTGCTAAGAATAATATTCTCAGGAGGTTCTTTAACTTTACCATTAAATAAAGCAAGACAAAATACGATATGACTACCAAGGATTCTTATTCAGCACAAATTGCAGTTTAGTGGCAACAACACCATCCACTTCACCTGGTACAACACTGATCTCCTGAATTGCATCTCCCATTATTTCCACAGCTTCTTGGAGAAACATACTTGAAGTCTCCAATTTTCGTGATCTGTGAGGAAGCTATCTGAAGTGACTTGCGATGTATGAAACTGAACTGGTACTTTAGAACTGTTGAATGGTGACAGAGATTCACTCAAAGATACTGCCAATATCAGAATAAAAGTTCTTCATTACTGACTTCACAACTTCGAAGTGCTTACTGTAGGAAATCACAGCTTCAAGCCATGTTGCCCACCTTGTTATGTCTGGCTCCGGATGCAGAGGTACGTTAAGTAACTGCTGCTTGTAGCGTTGCACACGATAAGAACATTTCAAGAAAACCTTCTTTACTGATGTCAGTGACTTTTACTTCAGGGAATTTATGTATGTTTCTGCCACTCGTAATGCATGAGCCGTTGAGTAACATGTACCTAAGTTTTAATAAAATACGGTAAGCGATTTCCCTCTGTATACATCAATAGGACTCTCTTCTTTTACGCCATCTAGAAATAGTACCTTACGTCCATCAAAAAGGAATCTAGCAATTGTTGAACTATTTGTTGCCTCTAAAGCTTTACAATAAATTAAATAGAATTTGGATGCAGTTTCAGAGTCCTACTTGCCCATAATTACATTAGCAATGAAACGGCCTGGAGCATCCGTCGTCTCAACAGCAGAAATCGATGTAAGCGATTTGCCTATATCAGCCGTGATTTTTCTAATATGAGAACATAGCAAGAATCCAATAAATTCTTCCTGAGAGTGGACTCATTGGGAATGTTGGGGTTGCAGAATTTTTGTAAGGAATGATTAAATTTAGGTACCTGAAGTTTGTTCCAGGGTATCTTCTCTGCATTCAACTACATGTAAAATTGTAAAATTCACTATTAGATTATGTAGGCTAGCCCTGTAACTGTGTAAGTGATACCTATTTATTTGAAGAAACTCGTTTATTTCTAATATTCAGATTGCTTCGTAAATGTTAAAGTTGATATTTCATCGTAAAACCTATACATTTATCACAAGTTTGGCAGAGGACTGTTTCACCATTAGTGATTAAAGCACTAACTAACCCCTCTCACTGGCATTATCGACCCCGAAGGTTCATGGTCACATGGACATAAGCTCTTCATACATCTCTATCCTGAGATGTTTTCCAATCATTCCCTGTATAATTTACTTCCATCAAATCATAGTTAATGTTATTCTCCCACCTCATTCTTGGTTTACCAACTGGGCGTTTTCCATCTGGTTTTCCTACAAGAAGCTTCCATGCACGTCTCTCATTCCCCATTCGTGACATATGTCCTGTCCATCGCAGTCTACGAGACTTAACTGTAATTAAATATCAGGCTTCCTATGAAGACCATGTAGTTCACTGTTGTGTAGTTTTCTCCATTCATCTGTTCATCTCTCTTTGGTCCAAAAATATTCCTAAGAACTTTAATCTCAAATACTCGTAATCTCCTTTCCTCCCTTTAAAATAAGAGTCCATGTTTTCGCATCCATATAACATAATTGGTAGAATAATAATTTTATATATTTTCCTTTGGCGGTTCCCTGAAGTAGTCCCCGCCCGGAGAACCGAATGGGGGACAATTTGACCTCCGGAAATTTTTATCCCAATGGAACCCATGTCCGCATTTCTTGACGGTTGTATTTTCACGGTGAAAGATCGTTACTCTATCGACCAAGGTACTTTTTTCGTCTGGCTTATCACCTTCGGCTAGTCCGAAATGGGTAATCCTATCGGCAATAATGTTACCGCCGACATGGCTCTCGGGATCATATATGCACGCAAGCCACTCCACTACGACAAAAGCACTGTCAATAGAAATCCATGTTTTCATCTTCGATGGCAACGAAGACGTAACCGGTGCCAAGGTTGACTTATATGCAACTGTCTGTTAAAGATTCTGAAGCGTTTGAGAAAAAGAAAGGAAAACAGTCACTGTTGCCCGCAGCTAAACTAGTGCAATTTAGTATTGAATGTAATGTAAATGTATGGAATTGATGACAATGTATGAGAAGCACAATAATAAAACTTATATACGATATATATTTCTTTTCTTTCATTATAACAAAAACGAAGAAGGTTTAAGAAAATGTATAACAATTCTGCAATAATATCAAATTATGTAAAATTATGTACCATTGTGTGAAATGTGTATCCTAGCTCAAAATGTGTAAAAATATGTAGTTTAAAATGTTCAAAAAGGGTCCTTTTAGTGTAATTCGTCAACATTTTAGCTTTCCTTATGACTATATATATGCAAGAACAGAATATGTTTTTCTCAATCCTCATCGTTTGTTTATGCGATCAGCAAAACCAGATGCTGGTAATGTTTATTTTAGCGATGTGAACTGTTTGTCTTTATTAGTGTTTGTATTTTCACTACAGTACAAGTATTAAAAATAAGAGTAAGTACGAATTTATTAACTAGTGTAAATAAGGTTAATGTGCAGGTAAGATTCTCTCACATTTCAAACCTAAAAATGATTGCTTTTATGGAAAGAATCGATTATCGTATCAATATATAAAAGAGGAAATAAAACTGATTGCAACAACTACAGGGGCATCTCATTACTTTCCAACTTCGTACATAATTCTAACAAATATATTAGTAAGCAGACTTACTCCCTACATTCATGACATTCTAGGAGAGCATCAATGTGGATTTAGAAGAAACAGGTCTACAATAGATTAGATTTTTAGTATAAGACAGATTTTAGAAAATAAATGGGAATATTATGGCACTGTACATCAACTATATGTAGATTTAAAAAAACATACGATTCAATTAAGAGAGTGAAGTTATATATTATCCTGCTGGAGTTCGGAATTCCTAAAAAGTTAGACTTATATGAATGTGTCTAAATGTCACAAAGAATAGAATACGTGTAGGCAAACAGTTTTCGGATACTTTTGAAATCCACAATGGGTTAAAGAAAGGAGATGCACTATCTCCTCTACTATTTAATTTGTACCAGAACATGCCATCAAATCTTTAGAGGATGAAGAAGGCCTACCACTCAATGGTATTAATAAGCTGTTAGTTCATGCTGATGATATAGAACTATTGGGCGATAGCAAGGAGATACTAAAGGGCAACATGCACACACTACTGAGTAACACTAATAAATTGGAACTGGAAGTAAATATCAATAAAACTAAATATATGGTCACACATAGAAATACATTATATTATGGAAATGGAAAGCTAATGACAAATGGGTGAAATGTTGAGGAAGTGGCTGAATTCAAATACATAGGAACAATAATCGCAAATAGGAATGAGACGAACAAAGAAATTAAACATAGACTCAATTCTGGAAATGCGTGCTATTATGCAATACAGGGACTCTTGATATCCCAACTCATTTCAAAAAACGTTAAACTGAAAAGACATAGAACTGTTATTCTACTAGTTATATTATATGGATTCGAAACATGGACTCTTACTTTAAGGGAGGAAATGAGATTATGAGTATTTTTGAATAAGGTTCTTAGGAAAAATTTGGACCAAAGAGAGATGAACAGACAGGTGAATGGAGAAGAGTACTTAACAGTGAACTACATGATCTTTATAGAAAGCCAGAAGAACAGTTAAGACTCGTAGACTTAGATGGGCAGGACATGTTGCACGAATGGGGAATGAAAGACGTGCATGGAAGCTTCTTGTAGGAAAACCAGAGGAAAAACGCCCAGTTAGTAGATCGAGAATGATGTGCGAAAATAACATTAACAATGATTTGATTGAAGTAGATTATACAGGGGATGATTGGAAAACATTAGCTCAGGATAGGGATGTATGGAGAACTTATGTCCACGCGGGCATGAACCTATGGGTTCGATAGTGCCAGTGAGTAAGTTAGTTAGTTAGTTATTTTCTTAGTACCTACAAATTTGTAATTCACCCAAATTTTGCTTAGGCTTAATTTCTATTTTAGAAAAAAATGGAACTACACTGCTGCTCAAAATTAAAAGATCAGTTTTGTACCCTCGAAAAAAATAGGTAATTTTTAAATCTTCGCGAAAAATGATATAAACAAATTTAAAAACTAGCGCCTTGAAGATTGAAGACTCTTGTATCTTAATCAGTAAAGTGATTCTATTTTTTGTACACTTCGATAATTTTTTTAGTATAAAGTGGAAGAAGCAGAGCGTCAAGTTTGACTTGTTCCTAATAAATATAATGACCTTAGCTTTTAAAGTGTATTTGTTAAATAAAATAATAGCATATTCATTTTGCTATAGGCCTACCAGTTATTATAAAGTGTAATTATGCATTTTCATCGTACAGCTGGGGTAACTGCTGTGACCACTGCACGTCACTGCTATACTGTGTGCATATTCACCATAATCAATATACAGGGTGTTGCAAAAAACACCGACAATGGAGATGAGGTAGTATATTGAGATAAGTTGACCATGTTTAGTAAGGTACCGATGTCCTGAAATGATACGTTTTTACACTATGACTAGTTAATTATGTCACAAGACCAGTGTTAGTTCGAAGGATTTGAAGACTCATTACTTGAAAACACATCACAGATACGGTACCTATTATACGTGGCTTCGCAACGGAATGTGGCTGCAACATGACGGAGCTCCAGCTCACTTCCATGCCAATGTGATGAGACATTTGGTTACCATGTATCCAGGTCTAGGGGGACCGGTTCTATGGCCTCCGAGATCACCTGATCTTAACCCTCTCGTCTATGTTTTGTGGGGCGACATGAAACAGTTTGTTTTTCAGACTACAGTACAGTCACTTATGGATCGTATAGTCCAAATCCACGCTGCTACAGAAAGAATTCAAACAAGGCCAGGCGTATTTGAATGTCTGCGCCAATCACTGCACCGCCGATGTACGCTCTGCAAAGAGATTGGAGGTGGATATTTTGAAAACTTGACGTGACACTGACAGTGATTGCATTATCAAGTATTGAGTTTTGAAATCCAACTAACGGGACTCTGAAAAGTTAACTACTCATAGTGTAAAAACGCATCATTTCTAGACACAGGTACCTTATTAAAAATTATCCACATATCTCAATATACCACCTCACCTCCGTTGTCGGTGTTTTTTTGCAACACCCTGTATGTATATATATATATTATAATCGTTATCTATGCTTTACATTTAAAATCATACATTAAACTAAAAAAAGACAAAATTAGTGAAACAAAGAACTCCATCACTGATAAATTGAAATTGATTGATTGTCAATCTCTCCAAAACAACGTAACCTTAGAATTAAGAGGAAATCAACAGTAATTGATGGGAAATTGATTTCAGTTGTGTCAATTGTTATGAATACATAGAGTATTTTATTTAAGTACTTTATAGGTTATTTTAATTATTCAAACAAAAGTCTGTTGAAATAAAGTTTTTGACGTGATATATTTCAGAACAGGGTTTTCAAGGATGTTAACTGTAAATCTCTACTTTTAGAGTGGAATGTTACTACTGTTACGGGTTATGTATGTTAGTACAGTTAGGGTAACTATAGGCCAAAGGTTAGTATATAACCCTGGGGAAGTGAGGGTCTCGTGTCTGTCTGTGTAAAGCGCTGAGGGGTAAGTCACCGACCATTTTTCTTAACAAAAATGCTAATATTTTTTGGAAGGGAATCAAGTGCAATTAAACAATTTAATACTATATTTAAAAAGGGATATTAGAATTTTAAAAATGTAGGTTAGGGTAGATTTATAAAACCTCCATCCCTCTCCCTCAAACCCCAGGAAGTTAGGATGTAGGGTTTCATAATATAAGCTTAGATTAGTTATTTAGGGCTAGACACTTAGGTTTATTTGTAATCATTATTCTCTAGAAATAAATTTAAGAATCCATTTGTTTATTTCAAAACACGTATGCATATATAACTGTACATCCTCATACTAATGCTCGGCTAGATAGTCCCGAAGTCCCTAAGAAAACCAGCGGTTCATAATATCAATAAAAGTATTAATTCTGGTAATATCTTAATTTAATTATTAAAATTAATGAACATATTAAGTATTGCGAAGAATGGCTACAATCAAAAGAAACATCTGGCCATTCTATGCTAGGTATCAGTCTATTATTCTTGCAATGGACCACTCTTACTTATTATATCGATATTTATCATATGCTTATCAGATAACAATCGTCCTATGAATATGATTGCCAACATGTTCATTCACGTTTCTGCTATAGCAAATTGCCAATATTTATTCAGGTTAGGTAGGTTATATTAAATAGTTTCGCTTACATTACGTAGGTTAGAATAGGTAAATTAGGTAGGTCAGATTTGATTAGTTACTAGACGATCGTTTTTTATTGGGATTTTTACATAAGTTGGCTATTAAGATTTAGTACAGATAATAGAGATAATCCAACGATAATTTGGGATATTTTAAGCTATGGTAAGGTCATCTCTGTAAATTTTCAGACTTTTTGGATTAAAAAATCTACATATACATTATCTGCACTAATGAACCCGTAGATTAAAGGCCGCGCGGACATATGCTCTCAACATCACATCCTGAACTAACGTTTTCCCATCATCCCTGTATAATCTACTTCCCTCAAATCGTGGTTAATGTTATTCTCCAACTCATTTTTGGTCTATCAACTGGGAGCTTTCGCTCAGGTTTTCTCACAAGAAGCGTCCACGCCCCTCTTTCATTCCCCATCCCTGCTACATAGACCTATCCTGTCCATCGTAGTCTATGAGACTTAACTGTTCTTATTATATATCGTTTCCTATAAATATCATGTAGCTCACTGTTATGTAGTCTTCTCTACTTTACTGAGGTAATTATTCATATACTGACACAATAGTCGTTGCCGTCATTTAATTGAATTTATGTGGGCTGATACGAGACGTAAAATCCCTCCAAACGTTTTATTAACACACACTTATTATTTTCAAAATAAAGAATTTTAACAGGGATTCAACACATTTTAAAATAACATTTCAAATAGTACAATAAGCTAAGGCCAATTATTACTTGAAAGGTCATTTTAAAATAAATTTCTAATCACAAGAATAGGGTAGTTTCTGCATACTAGACTTGTCTCCAAGGTCAAACGAATTCAATAAAACGCTCTAAACCAACTAAACTGAATTCCATTTAGGTCAACTTTATTTTTCTTAAATTTAAGTTAAAACAATTTTCGGTTTAAATTATACAAAAAAAATAGGCCTATCCCTTTCTCTTTTCAAAATACCAAACAATTTATTCACATATGACTGTTAAAAAATTCAATATTCTGAATAGACGAGCAGTTTGTTGTTGTTTACACTCAGAGAAGTGGAAAATGGCGTAGGTTAATCACATTCTGTCCCGCTCGAATCAAGATAATGTATTAAATAAATTAGTCGATGGAAATGGATTTCTTAAGGAAAGCAGTAAGATGTTCAAAATTAGAAAAAATAATAAATACTGTCACACGAGAAAAACATGAATATTAGATATTCAATAGTAGACTATGTAAGGTATAAGCAATTGGTATGTACTTGTACGACGAATGCTAGAAGAAATGTTACCGAGAAAAACATTGGAATGGGGTTCACCTGGAAGAAGGAGGAAAGGAAGACCTCGAAACTCGTGGATGCAAGAAATAAGAACTGGAATGAGAACAAGATGACTGGAGGACATGTTGTGGATGGAAAGAGACAAGTGAAGTTAGAAAATAAAACTTTAGGCACAAAAACATATCAACTTTTATATTGTCATCCATGAAGGACATCGCATGTTAAATATTGAAAACACCCTAACAGTAATGCACAGAGAAAATAATCCAGCGAAGATAAACGTACTCGAAGAGATGGAAATCATGAAAGCAGCTCACAACGACAGCCTGATAAACGAAAACGAACCAAATACATGCAACCCCCTCTACCAGATCTTCAGTGAAACACCAGTTTTGAATCCTGCCGATGATGGGACAAGTCCCGAAAGCGCTACAGTTAAATGATAATTAAGTTGAGGAGACGGACCTTTCAGGTGAATATTCTATAATTTTATATTAATTAACAAAAACATATGTAAACATTAAAAATCTGTATATAAATAAAAATCTGTATATAAATAGAAATCTTGTAGAACCTATATTTTACAAGAATTACACTTATATAAGGTGCCCAAGCTGAGGAAAACATTGCTTCCACTTACTTGTGTTTTGTTCCTTACTTTTATCTTGAACCGATCTGGTATTTCTTCCTTTTCTACTACCAAATCCATCTTTTTACTTTCCTATCCAGTCTCCCTTGCCTGACCTCTTGTTTTCTTCGACCCTGATGGTATTAGAGTATTCGAGGTCGAAGGGTTCATTTCTGTCTTTCCTACATATTTCTTTTAATCTCGTGGACACTCATCTTGAATGCCCACATAAGCTACATGTTCGAATGCAGCCCCGTTGCAACTTATAGCATAAGAAAGCAAAGGATTCGTGTCAGCTGCGACTGGATACACGTAATGAAGAATGATGATGATGACACTGTAAGACTTCATTCTCCCTGGGAGAATCCCGGGAATTCTCATTCTCGAGCTCTTATTACCGGTAACGAGAGTCTCTTTCAACCGCTCTCGCTTAAGAGATCGAGGGGGATTAAGAGAGAGTTTGACCGCCTTTATTCACAATGTATTTATTACCGTATATCATGGCATTGTAGCCCAGAAGTCTTAATATCGTAATTATAAATCCAAACGAAAACAGTCGTATTACTGTATTGACTTAGGCTTTCACGGCCTACAGCCCGGAAATCTTCTTCAAGATCATGATAGACGTATTACTGTTGAAGAAAGTAACTAGTTTCAATTAAAGTTCTATAATCTTCCTTTATTTATTTTAAATAACCGTTATTTAAAATTATTCTTCTATAGATTCTTGACACTTGACGTTCATTGAAATATTTCAATTCTCACTAGCACTTCAACAGTCGTCTTCTATACAATCACCGCCAACTCTCCACTCACCATTTTAAAACAACTACTGTAACTTAACGGGGCACGCCGTAGCGTAGTGGTTAAGGCACTGAGCTACAAGCCGGAGGGTTGAGGGTTCAAGTCCCGTTGGGGTCAGGATTTTTAAACTGACCCAAACCATCTGGCGGCACTATGGCCCTGGGGTCGACTCAGCCTCTAACGGAAATGAGTACCAGACGCTTGTTCTGGGGGTAAAGGCGGCTGACAACCCGGCTGACAAAGTGCCGATTGTCTAGAAAAAGTGGGAGCCTTAACCTCCTACTACCCCAAGGGCCTCCTGAGGCCTGTTGTGGGATCACTTTACTTACTGTAACTTAACATCACTATAACTATTCGTAGAGTTCCAAATCACAACTGCAACTAATTTCACTCGCTGAATTCTACACCATAATTGCAACTACTCACTGCGGTCTCAAGTCCCTTCTTAAATAGTCAGTGAAGCCGCTCTGGAGTGTTGGAGAGACGCGCGATGGAAGTATTGGCGCCCAGTTGTCTGCCGCAGGATCACTGCCAAACCAATCAGACAGCGACGCTCGGAGAGCCAGCTGCTTCCACCATCCCGAGACGCTGAGCATTCGACAGGTGCACAAGGAAAGCCGGGAGAAACCGCTCTCTCGGAAAGTCCAGAACTCTCTGGTAATTACAAACGCCTTCCTTTCGCGTCACAATACAGTAAACACGCCGTATTTGCTGTTCCCTTATTCGCGGGTTAAAAAATTGCGACACAGTTCTTGTATTCGCGGCTAAAACTTTCTTTACTCGCGGAAAAAGTAGGTATATTACAAGGATTAGTATCCTTTATTAACGCATCGGCAACTTTTTTTCTGCAGGAACGTGCCAAGGCGGCTTTTACAAAGAGTGATTCAAACCAAATGGACAAAATAATATCAAAGTAAAACAAACCTTATTGTCACTAAGCCTGAAGTTCGTCGTTAAAACCCACCGCCGCAGTATTTCACGTGACGCTATGTCCGTTGATAAATGCTGCCCTCGCCACCATCGGTGTGTTATTGTTTCAACTTGTCATTCGTTGCAATGATTTTGATTGAATAACACGTGTCTCTTCTGTTTTGTTGCCAATTTATAATGTCGAGTAAAAGGAAAGACAATTAGTTCCGAAGTTGAAAAAAGTACTGTTGCCGATTAAAGTTAAAATATAAATTCCTGACCGTTTGCTCGTTGGCGAGTCGTCACGCTGTTAATTAATCAAGAAATCCGAAGACTAATTAAGGAATTCACAGCTGAATATCAATCTTAATTGAAAAATCTTTTTAAAAGCGGCGAAACAGGAAAACAATACTAGTTATTTAAGCCCTTGCCTAAACCTAACAGTAAAAATTGACAGAAATTGTTCAAAATCTCTCATTAATTGATTTTTTATTGATCATTTTATTATATTTGGAATCTTGGAACGTGTCTCCTATAAACCCATACAAATTATCATTCCATATTCGCGGCATATTTTCGGAAAATAACCCCCGCGAATAAGGAGCTTTTACTGTATTAGTATTTTTAGTCAAATC